>CM039131.1:9657823-9720491 GCA_022036555.1 Microstegium vimineum
CCAACGAATGTGACCAAAATCCGTAGTTTCCTAGGTTTGGCTGGATACTACAGGATGTTCATTGAAGGGTTTTCAAAACTAGCTAAACCAATGACAGCCCTGCTAGAGAAAAGTGTCAAGTTTGTGTGGTCTGACAAATGTCAAACAAACTTTGAAGAGTTGAAGAAAAGGTTGACCACAACCCTAGTACTGACACTACTAGATATGAACAAGAGTTTCTCAATCTATTGTGATGCCTCTCGTCTAGGCCTTGGATGTGTGCTTATGCAAGGAGGGAAAGTTGTGGCATATGCATCCAGGCAGTTGAGGAAGCATGAGCTGAATTATCGTACTCATGACTTAGAATTAGCAGCAGTAGTACATGCTCTAAAGATATGGAGACATTATCTAATAGGGCATAAGTGTGATATCTATACAGATCATAAGAGTTTGAAATATATCTTCACTCAGTCAGATCTAAATCTGAGACAACGTCGCTGGCTAGAGCTGATCAAAGATTATGAGTTGGAAGTGCATTATCATCTAGGTAAGGCAAACGTAGTGGCTGATGCACTTAGCAGGAAGAGTTATGTTAATGCATTAAGAATGAAGCTTATGTCTGTCGAGTTGCGTGCTGATGTGGAATATCTTAACTCGGGATTCACCATTAATACCATGGAGATGACCATAGAACCCACTCTAGAACAAGAGATACGTAAAGTTCAGTTGGAATATGAGAGTGAAAGATATTATGGAAAATATAGTTCTAGGAAAAGCACCAGGTTTCAGGATGGATGATGATGGTACTTTGTGGTTTGGAAAGAGAATATGTGTTCCTGAAGTCAAGTCTATCTGTGATGCCATACTTCGAGAAGCACATGATTTTGCTTACTCTATACATCCTGGAAGTACCAAAATGTACCTAGATCTAAAAGAGAAGTATAGGTGGTATGGTTTAAAAAGGGATGTAGCAAAATATGTAGCCTTATGTGACACATGTCAAAGAGTGAAAGCAGAACACCAAAGACCTGCCAGTTTGCTACAACCAAGGAAAATACCCGAGTGGAAATGGGAAGCAGTAGGAATGGACTTTATTGTCGGTTTGCCACGTACACAGAGAGGATATAACTTGATCTGGGTAATCGTGGACCGCTTGACTATTGATATTTGTTAACGCAAACAGAGAAATCACTTGGAAGTAATCCACAAGCGCACGGATACCGGTGAGCACTTCAGCCGGGAGGTTATCCAGATTATCGTAATTTATATTTCCACAGGGAGAAAGGGTGCGTCTGACTAACCAATCTATGCTATTAACCTTTTGGCTATTAACAAGGCGATCTAGATATGGGTGATTAAAGAAGATCATGATTGTAGTCTCGTTCTAGTCTAGATAAGATATGTGTTATTATTCTATTGGGGAGAACTGTCGTGATAAGAGACATCTCAGAGAATGCTTATCACGCGGCCTATAAAACCCTACCAACCCTTCTAACGGGATTGTGGGTTCCAAAGTTATCTACGGAATTGTCACTTTCTGAGCTACAATCCGGCTAGACAGGGGATATATATGAGTATCCTAGCCCAAAAACCACGTTTACGCTAGAGACGATTACCCTACTCTCTACGCGAAGAGAATAAAGTAAACTCGCAAACCAAAGAATTAATAAACATGGAACTTACTAGAATTAGAAGTCGAATTACCGAAGAAATCCTAGGAGCAAGCCTCGGGTTAGGAGTCTTGATGCCGTCGATACAAACTGAAGAAGAGACACTGACAAGCCGGGCTTCCTCCAATCCACACCTCCACTCTAACTCTCTCAATCTAATATCACATGTATGCTAAGCCCTAGAGAATAGGTCCATAAGGGATCCTCTCTGGAAAATATGTAAATGAATAATGGATTATCCTTTGCCAGGGGGCAGGGGTCCTCCTTATATAGCCCCCTCAAATGATCGTCAGCCGTCGGATCAAACCAACCTTAATGGATGGTGTAGATGTGATCTCAACGGCGGTGGAGAGAGGGTCCACAAGGCAGAGGCCCATTGGTGCTTGACCTAGGGCGGCCGCCCCAGGGGGTAGGGCGGCCGCCCTACCACTGGGCCCGCTTGGCCTCTGGTTCCTTCCCGAGCCTTCTTGACCCTTCTAGATTATTCTTTTTCATGCGGAGGTGTTATGTGTCTATGTAATCCTTACTTGTGGGCCTCTTTTGCTCTTTTGGAGTTGTCTCCCTGCAGAATCAGATAAACACCAAAACTCATGGAATTCTATCAGTTAAAACCCTATGTCTAGGTAGTGTGTTGCAAATATATCCTTTCTTCTACTTAGTTGACACTTAGAATTGGTACTTAAGACATGTGAACAAGCTCCCCAATACTTATGCTTTTACTCATCCTCGAGAAAAGGATGGTGAAAACATAAGCTAAAGGATTAGACATCAATAGTAAAAAGTTCCTTTTTATACCTGTATTGCGGGAGTTCTCTGTAGAGTCACCATAAAGCTATGAGTAATTGAGGAATAAAGTAGCTAGAAGTAGAGACCCTTCATCTATCAATCTTGTCACTTGGAGTTCTTGCATGTTTAGCTTACTTCTTTCCTCTGGTGCTCTCAGATCACTTATGAATCTCGAAAAATGTAGGTAGATGTGGAATACTTACCTTGCATGTATTGCCTGGTCAAACCGGGATCCGAGGAGAATAATGTCATACTCTTAGATCAAGACTTGTTGGTCAAATTTTATTATAATTTCATCTCTTGCTGGTGCATTGCTATTAGAGGAACCATGGGCTATCTTTGTATATATGTTTTTTGAGTGGGCGCATGAAGTACCCCCTAATTCTACTACGAGGTTGTCGGACTTTTTGCCCATTTTTATTTCCTCGAATTTATTTATTTTTGCATAGCCCATGCTTCTAATGCAACACTACTTCTGAAGAGAAAATCTTTTGTGTTGGTAATGTATGAATGAAGCCTTGACCTTCGGAGTATGATAAAATTCTAACAAGGATCCACACGATTCGAACAAACTCAATACAAAATAAGTAGCCTTTTGGCTTTGATTGGTAAGTGTAAAGCATATAGGAGATGGTGGTTATTTATTTTAAAGAAATTCTCCAAGTGACAGAGATTATCAAGAATTAAGTTCTCATATTCTACCATCTTATATTCCACAACGACTTAAGCAACATGGAGACTCTAACTTAATTCCCAACATTAGCAGGACTCTTAGGAAACTTCATACAGAGAGTCTATTCCATGAAGATGTTTTAAGGAAACATTTTATCATTTTAATTTATCATGTTTAGAGCATTTATTTATGGAAACTCAGTGCACAAATTGAAGTTTAGAGATGTGCATGAAAAAATGTAATGTGCAGGGTGCAAACCTGACCATGGTCGAAGGATGGAGCAAGGGGTGCTCAGCCCAGGCGGCCGCCCAGCTTGGGTGGCCCCTCGGCCTCTGCTTCCGCGAGTGTGGGGTTTGCTCTGTTTGTTTCCGAAATTTGTGCTCGTTGCCGTTGAATCTGTTCATCTCGTCATCGGGGGCCTCCCCCATACTTGTTTCCTGTTTTCTTCTGATAACAACATAGTGGAGACAAGCAAGGTACAAATATAATAGAAATGATCTTTATTTATTATTTATTATGAGGCATGCATACAAAGGGAAATGAAACAAACTAATCTTCTAGCTAATGGATCTAAACTATGCCTCATGAACTGCTTAACTCGCTAAGGCATCTAGCGACGTTCTCAAAACTTCATCTTCTTCTTAAGCTCATCTACATCGCGCCTACTGAGGTGTTCAGGTTCATGACCTGCCTAGTGTAGAAGTCTAGCGAGCTTTGTAGATTGATGATCGTGTCATCTCTAGCATGGAAGTCCTTTTCTAAATCCGCTACAGTTTTGCAGCGTTTGGGAGATCACTCGAAGGAGTTGAGGGAGTGCTTCGGGGCTTCCTGTGGTGGTATGAATTTGACTTTGGATGCCCGGATTCCCTCGAAGTAGGGACGTTCCTCCTCGGTGGTGTACTTAACGTGGTTGAGCTCTCCATTTCGATGGGTCTTCACTCCTACGACCCTCTCCTTGGGTCGTGGCGGAAGAACCTTGGTGCCGACAGGCACCTCGATGATGGCCTCTTCTTTTGGACCCTTGAGCAAGAGCGGTTACGGTGGTGCAACGAGGATAGGCTGCGCGTAGAAAGATTTGTTATAGCGCTGCTGCTTTGGTGGAATGGTGGCTAGCGGGAGCTCATCGTGGACTAAGACTAACGCCTTGGAATCTGGGTATTTTTTTGGGAGCTGGTTGAGGTTGGATCCATAGGGGACCATCCTCCTATCGGCGTTGTTGTTGCTGGTAATTGGAGCAAAGAGATCTAGCAAGCTTCTAAGCGAGAGCTAAGGGAAAGATTGATTGATGATGATGGTTGACGTCAGGGGTTGTTTATATAGGGGTGGAAAACAGCCTCTAGAAGCATCTACGGAGCAAATCTCGTGAGGAAATGGTTGGATAAGTGTTCTGCAAGGTTTAGCAGATAAGAGAGGATAGAAGGTTTGGGAGTGCAAAAGGCGGCGGCGAGAGGTGACAGGGGTGGGTGGCCTCCCTACACCCTAGGGCGCCCGCCCTGGCTATGTGGGCTCTGCCGGGCTCCTTCTACGCACTCGTTTCTAGAAGGTTCTCTATACCGAAAAACATATGCATGGCCCAGAAATACAAAGATAAAGTGATTGGGCCTTAAAATTCACTTAGAAGGTAGAAATTAATTACGTCTATTTGTTCTAATTCTTCATTAGGCTCTAGAAATATTTTGAGACGTTGACCATTTATCTTGAATAACGTACCTTCATTATTTTGAAGTGTGATTTATCCGTGGGATGATGAATTAATTACCTTATATGGTCCTTCCCATTTGTTTCATAGCTTTCCGTGTCCGAAGAGCTTCACCCTGGAATTAAAAAGTAATACCTTATCTCCGGGTGTGAACTCCTTCTTGATTTTCTTGTCATGCCATCGTTTGAATCTTTCTCTGTAGATCTTTGAATTGTGATATGCTTTTTCTCTCCACTCCTCCAATATTGATCATTTAATTTAATTTTTTATATGGTTTAGCCATAATTTAAAATGACATAAATCTACCTAATACATGATTAGGCATATTTGATTCCAATGCATGGCCACGATATGGTGTGCAGATAATAATGAACCGACATATTTTTATGCATGGAGATTACACTTTATTTTGTTTAATTATATATTTCTATTTACATGCAGATGGCCGGAACATTGTATTGTGGATGAATACACCAGCGACCAACAATATCACGGTTTATTTATTTGACTGGACTGCACATTTATAACCGTAATATATTCATTACGTGGAGAAGTGCAATATGGTAGAATTTTATTGATTTTCTTACGCCCAAAGGGATCTATATGCACAGTCCTGTATATGCAGGATCACTAGCTTGTGGAATCTATGTGCTAATTTGAATTTCATGCAAGCAGGATACCTACGCAAGATATAACCTGCGTAATCCTTTGTTTCGTTTGGTGATTTAATTAAGGCACAAACCAGACAATATTTTGGCATATGATTCTCAGACGGCCGGCCGTGCGGCCTGCAAGATTTAGTGCATGTTTTTCATGGTAGGTTCCTGATGCAGGAACGTAAAATGAGATGTAGGACTGAGTATGTAGTTGCTAGCAAATCAGTTTAGTGTAGGAGATGCTAACAAGATATCGATGATAAGATAAAAATGCATATGAACTCAAGATGCAGCGTATGAATATTTCTTTTTTTGGCATAGTGCATATGGCCCTATTGTTAATTCCTTTGATTTTACAATGCTGAATCTTGATCTACCGCCAGCATATCGGTTCCTGTTGATTTGAACCGGCATGTGTAGCGTAGATGAGGCTAGCACTTGTATGAGATAGAATTTAGGCGTATCCCATACAACTCGTAGCAAGAGTTCTTGATGATTTGAACCCATGCGTAAAGTGTAGGGAGGAGTATCTTTTGGCATGTTGGTGTACTTAGCTCTTGTTCTTGAGAACAATGCTCTTCCCTATCCGGTTTGTATAAAAAATCCGGCATGGGGCCTTGAGTCATCTCATGGGAACTTGCTCGTGGGAGCGAAGCCACATATGAGGCTTTGATTATGGAGAGGATGATGCACAAACTCTTGTTCTTAAGAACAAGGTTCTTTCCTGTCCGATTTGTATGACAAATCGGCTTGGGGCCTTGAAACATCTCATGACAACTAACTCAAAAGAGTGAAGCTGCACATGAGGCCTTGATCATGGAGTTGATGACTATTTTGTTGTTGCTGTGTGCTGATGAAGCCGTGAAGATGAGAGATGGGAGAGGGATCAGAAGATCACCATGCGCTGTCTCACCTTCTCTGGAACTTGACGAACGTACAGCACCAGCACCTTTTGCTGGCAAGTGCCCAAGTGTTGTGCCTCGACGGCGATGCCCTGGCAAGCACCAGTACGGCACGGCAGAGCGGTGCTTGGAATGATGAGCGGCGCGGTGCTGCAGCAGCCTGACGGCGGTTTTGCGTTGTGGATTAGTGAGGGCAGCCTGACGGCACAGTGGATCAGAGAGCCGGGGGACGTTTCACGATCGCTGTGGCCTGCTATTTATGCAGCAGAGCGGGCAGCAGTTCCTGAGCAATTTGGCGCTCTTTCTATTTGATTATGCGGCACGGACGCCTTCGTTTGAATCTCCGAGCACGATGATCGTGCGGACGTGGAAGTTGCACATATTTGATCGACCCGGTCTGGCGGCAACGATAGGAGACCTGACCAGCGCTTGACTATGTTTGAATACACCAAGCGCGCACAGCCGTTTCTTTGTTTATCATGTGCGACATTTGGTTTTAATTGTAGTGATTAATATAATTTATGAAATTGGAATTTATTCATTTCCTGCCTATGCACAACCGTAGATCATGTTGTGCGGCCATATCTAGCAGGCGTGCATGTGTGGCTGTATTTCTTTTCTATTTTATTTTATTATTTTCTTCTTTGTTTTTTGTATTGTATTATAAATCCACCACGTCTGGACTTGTTATTTAATAGACACACATTTACATGAATACATGGTATTTACATTGTAGATATAATATATGTAGAATACATTTATTCACACTTTTGCTTGTCGTGCATACTTTGGATGCAAGTATGCACTAAATTTGATAAGCCAATTTTATATCATATTAATTTCATTTTTCTTTTTGGCTATATTATTTTATTATTCATGTGACATGTACCATATTTAAATGATATTTTACCATATGTATATTATTTTGTCCGATATGGTATAAATATCAACATATTTTGGGTAGAGCCAAAATTGTTGTCAACAGATTCCCCCTCGAGGTCTAGATTCGGAAACTACTCTGTGTATTTTGACGGATCGGGAGCTCGAAACTTGAGATATATTTTTTACGGTCTCTATTTAAGAAATCAATTTTGGGGCACTGGATTTACATGTAAATCTGTGCACATATATAGTATTTGTCAAGCATTGGCGTATAGCCTCACATTATATTGAGGCCATCCAAGTGTTATGCTTATTGCTCACCACATTGCTTATATCAGGCTTTGTTCGATGATATATAGAACTTTACATGCTCTTTATTCACTCACAAGTATTATGATTGGAGTGTTCGTTTTTTATAGTAATTTAAGATTATGTAACCACAAAGTTTTTTTTCCTGGTAATTTAAGCTCATACAACCATGAAGCATTTTTTATTTTACTAACAGTTGTACTAACAGTTTAGGCTCATAATCGAATGGAGCACAATGATTTTTTTTACTTCAACTTCAATTTACCCTTATGAAGTAATGGAGCGCATATATTTTTTTTTTGTTTACACTACTACAAAAACGGCAATCAGTGCCGGTTCAAAACCCCCCTATAGTGGCGGTTTTTGAACCGGCACTGGCGAATCGGCAGTGATGAGCCCAAGCCATCAGTGCCGGTTATGCCAAACCGGCAGTGATGTCTCAAGCATCACTGTCGGTTCGTGTTACCAACCGGCAGTGATGGCTCAAACATCACTGCCGGTTTGTAACACCAACCGACAGTGATGCTTGAGCCATCACTGCCGGTTTGGCACCCCAACCGGCAGTGATATTATTTTTTAAAATTGCATTTTTTTAATTGTTTTATTTTCATTTGGGGTTTCTGGTTTAGGGTTTATGGTAGAGGTGATGGGGTGGGAGATCATGGAGGTGTTTGCTATCGAACCATTTGATATCGATGTGAATTGAAGGTGGTTGTGGACTCACTAGAACCAGTGGCGCCAACCTCAATTGGCGCCAAAAACTAGAGGGCACAACAAATTAACATGTACACGTACAAATTAACTAGTGCACATAAAAAAGTAATTACAGTTTCAACTAGTGCACATACAAATGAGATTACAACATATAATTAGAGTCCAAGTCCAAAGAACTCATTACACCATAATTATAAATTAAACTACTGTCCACAAATTGGCGACAAAATAAATCATGTGGCAGCACCTAATTGCACCCAATTCCAGCCAATTTCAATGTCATCTACCAGCACTTCGTGCTCTACCAAATTTGTGCATAACTAAACCTACAATGCACGTACAACACTTTCATACACACACCAACTAACAACACTTGGTGGTCAACCAATTCGTGCAAAACTAAACCTACAATGCACGTTACACACCTTCATACACAGATGTCTGACCTTCATCGCATACCCCAAATAGCAGTGGCAGCTAACTCCCTTATGGCACTTGTTCCAGCGGCAGCATTGAAGTGAACCCATTCGGTAACAGGATACATGGTACCTAATCCATGGTTAATTTCCCACAAGTAATTGTCCATTGCAAAAATTGTAATTAGGACCCATGCTTGCTTTTCCCAGGAATAACCAGGCAACCCCTCCAGGAGTTTCAACCCTTCTTTGGTAACCCCAAAACGACGTTCTATGACATTACACAGGCGGCTGTGCACATAATTAAACTTCTCTTGTTTATTTAACATGCCTACATCAACACCTTCGAATTCATGCAAATGGTACCTTGTATTCCGATATGGGGTCATGAATCCTTCCCGCTGCATGTACCCAGCGTCCGCCAGGTAATAGCGTCCTACAACAAATGACCAATTCCAAATTAAAGGTTAGTGATACAACATATGTACAGAACATGTATAAGCATGTGGATTGTAGATGTTAGTAGCATGCAATACCCTGAGGAGGATGGGGGAAACAAGGATCCTGCAAACACTTCCTCAAAACTGCCATGTCGTGACAAGCGCCCGCTTTCCCGGCAGCAACATAAGTGAATCAGCCATGTATGTCCACAATGGCGCAGACATTGAACGAAGCTTGACCTTTCCTGTTAATGAAATCATTTTTGACAGCTTGACTGACTTCTACTTTTATGTGTGTGCCATCAATTGCCCCAATGCAGCCATCAAACCATGGTTTATATGGCGCAAGTTCGTCATGCACACCTCCATATGTCGGATCCACTGGACATAAAACAGTCTTAGCCCACCTAAACATGACTTTTGCCACAAATGTTGTCTTCCTACTTAGTGTATCTAAAGACCTTTCAAATCTATCCTGACACTCTCTAATGCCAGCCCCGTGAGAGCAGGTCCACACGTACAAACCCGAGGCTTCTACATAAGAAAATTCATTTGTTCCACGTAGCCCAAACTGAAGCAACTTGTCATGGAGGTTCATAAAAACATCCGGTGTCATCCGCAAATTATCAAAACACCTTCTAGGGTTATTCAAATTCAGCTGCATCCATTGAGCCCTAGTCAGTCTAGGTATTAGAGTTGCAGGGTTTACCGTGCCTTGCTGTTATGCCTGGAGCTCCTGTATCACTGTCAACGCAAATAGGACCTGCGTCATTGTCTGCTTGTCCACATCTTCCTCAGTTTCGACATCCATCACCTTGGGCCGCCTGAAAAAATGACAGTTCATTAGTTCAGAAACCATAAGCAACAAGGCTGCATGCGCCATAGTTTCATGCATACAGGACATTAATAGATGTGACGAAGAACGAATAGTCACACGACTTATTACACAACCGAACGAATAGTTTTACACCATATTACATTGTAGGTAACAAGACTGACTAGTACATGAAAAACAAACAAAACAGTAACAGATACACTCATGAAGGAAAACTGATACACTTGTGACTGCCACGCTGTCGTGTCGTAGTGCTACTAGTCCTTCCTAATGGTCCTCCAAATCGTCTTCACGAACTCAGTTCGCCCCACAATAGAGAACATATCTAGATAGTTTTCTCGATGGTTCAAGTCAGCTGTGACAGCCAGGGTCTGGTGGAAGAGAGGATCAGCCTCGTCGACGCCGTCTTCCCTGAGAACCTGAATGACCTTTTGCCTATCAGCTCTAGTTCTTGCAATGGCCTTTTTCCTGGTGGCGCCATCAATCAGAGATTCATGCATAAAAACCATTGCATCTACCATCGTGGGTGTCTTGCTACTCTTCTTACTTGGTGGGCTGGAAACAGAATGCTCTCTGGTGCGATGTCTAGACGCCTGGCCACCACTGCGGTGGTCAGCAGGAGGGTTGTCAGACAGATCTTCAGGTGTGTGTGGGCTATCATGAGTGTGGGTGGGATCTGGCTGATGGCCACCAGCTGAGATCAGGTTGCCCCTATCACGGGGTGTGTGCCCGAATAGGGTGAACAATTGCTCAAAGCAAGGTGGGCGTTTGTACTTCTGACCAGCCGGCTGGCTACTCTCCTGCACGTCATGAATGCAAGGGAACGGTGTCAATTAGTTAACCTAAACCCAAAGACGGGAGTGGATTGACACTAGGAAGGATTAGTTAGTACCCCGTGGTTTGTGGCATACCAACTTGGATCTACCGCGACCTCGCCAGATGCAGGGTCGTGGCCTAACCCAGTGTGCTTGTTACCGTCACGCCAATTAAAGTACGACCGTCTCAGCTCGCTAAGCTTGTTCTGGAGTTGCTTCCTGTTGTACCCAAGGTTAGTGGACTGATTGAAAGCAGTTTCAATATTGGTCCATCCAGTGGAGGTTGGCTCTTTGTCCCCCCAATGGTAAAGGTCTTTTTGTGTCAGAATTAGATCCAGCAGGATGGACAGGGTGCGCTCATCCCAGGCAGCGCGGTCTTGACTCATCTGAACACAAGTATTTGATTGCAAATTAATATGGCTGCGCTATCGGTACTACATAATCAGACTAAGAGCATTACGATAAGGTGAAGCCCATAGGGTTGCACGCTTAAGGGGCTGGAAGCCACCCAAATTAGACCAGGTTTAGGGTTACTAATGGGCCTCCTGCATGGGAGCTCGTTAGGACGCCTATATAAGCAAGGGGTGGGCACGGGGCGAGATTGATCCATACCTTTTGGCAGCCGTCGTCGCCTCCCCATGCTCGCGCCTTCTGCTCCTCGCGGACCTAGCAGTACGGAGGCGCAACGCTTCCTCCCTGCACGTGTGGGATTCCTCGGAGGTGCTGCATCTGGAGCACAAGGACGAACCGCGAGAAGGAGACGTTGAGACGGACGACCTCGCAACTGCACGACACTGCTGCGACGTGCACGACTACTTCAAGTCGCTTCCGCTGCACCTGTGCGTCTAGTGGTAACCCTGTGATCTATAACTAGCACTAATTCCTGGTTTATGGGGTAGAAAAATTTTGTTTTCCGGTTAGCGTAGCAACCTCATAACCCTACAGTCTTAGCAGTTTCAGTGGACCAAGAAGGCCCAACAATCCCTCGACTGATTAAAACACTTCCTAAGCACTCTCTCGGTGCTGGTATCCATATCCACGGACAAAACCATACTTTTGTACATCACAACAATGATGCACTTGATAAGCATGATGCTTGTGGTTGAGCGGGAGGAGGAAATGCATGCCCTCAAGGTCTAGTGACCAGTGTACTTCATTAGTGAGGTACTCTCTAACTCTAAGGTTCGCTAACCATAGGTCTAGGAGTTGTTGTACACCATTCTCGTTGCCTAGTGCGGGTTACGCCACTACTTCGAGAGCAACCACATCATAGTGGTCTCCTCGACGTCACTAGGGGATATGATCAATAGTCAAGAATCCTCAAGATGCATCACCAAATGGGACTTGGAACTCATGGTGCTAAACATCACTTATGCCTCATGTTCCACCATCAAATATTAGGTTCTAGCTAATTATGTAGCTGAGTGTATGAGGTCTAAACCCTGCCCACACCAACAAAATAGGAGTACTGGACCATGTACTTTGATGGCTCCATAATGCTTGATGGCGTGGGGACAAGGGTGCTTCTTATATCACCGAGAGGGGACAAGCTTTGACGCCCTTCAACTCAATTTTTTAGCAACAAACAACATCACTGAGTACAAAACACTCATCAACGGCATGTGTGTGATGACTACTCTAGAGGCACATCACCTCTTTGTCCGTGGACATTCTAATCTAGTGATCAACCAAGTGATGAAGGAGTTGACCTATGCAAAAAAAGCTAACCAATCCATCGATTGGCTCACACTAATAATCATACATCTCTCTCCCCTACTTCATTGTAATCCCCTCTTCAAACACTCAAACATGAATTCTTTGGTGGATGTAGGGTGCAAGCCCAAACCAAGATAAATCTCAAGTGTCTTGAGTGTTAGGCCATTGAAACTCATATATTGACATTCTAATTAATCATTGCGGTAACACAACCATGAAATATACTACCAACAAAATATTCCCCTCATATGCTCAAAAAGATGTCTATTTTAGTGGTTCTTTCATATATGGACTGGATCCAGGAACAAATCTCTAATTTGTTTCTTCTTTAGACCATTTGGTGTACCAAAACCATCTCTGCCTTGATAAACACAATGTGAGATGCGAGCTAAGTTAACACATGCTTTGTTGAAGGGTGTAGAATATTGACAACTATCAAATGCCTCCTCATTGATTACTTTCCATGACTTCAAGATAAGATCTTGCATGCCCTTACGAGAATCATCCTCATTATCACCATTCTCGATCATGTGTATAGCTATGAAAGATGGAGCATCTCCTGTCTGCAACTCATCCTATTATTCCATATGCAGCGAGAGGAAAAAGCTAATAAGGTTCTTACTATGTGTGTTGCAGAATCATTGCAGAGACGCAAAACTAAGGAAACATGTTGAACTAATTTGTGTGTTGTTTGCATTTGGGATAGTGTGTGCATGTTGACAACTGAATCGAGCATTGAGAAGGCATGTGACATCAACAATGGTGCAGATGATGACACCCATCCATTCTCCAGGTATTCTTGAATGCTTGGTCTATAGTTTCCATGGTGCCATTTTGCCTCAACTAAAAACGCCATGCATATGCCATGACACTGTTAAATGAGAATAACTTGCCAATCAAATGATAGAATAATACATTAGTCAATAACAAATAATGGTGGTTTAATTTGAGGGTAGTTCACCGATTTTTGTAGATGATAATGAATACTACAACCATGTTCCTTCAAAGCATGTTCAACAACCTCATTTGATGTGTGGTATATGACAGAATAAAGTGCTTTCATGTACTCTGGGAGTGTCTCAATTGGTATTGTATCCCACCTGAAAAACATTTGAATCCAAAACTAACGAGTCACCTTCTATGAGAGGAGATTAGACTTGGCACATGATGAGAATCTAATGGTATTTATAGAACTTTATTATTTTTTTTTCTTTGCTAAAGTTTATGGTTTTTCTAGGCAATGCAAGGGTTCCAAGTTGTTAATTGAACACATGCTTCTTGTATTGCAATTCTGCTCACCTTGCAATAGCATTTGTGAAGAGTACAAGTTCATCCATGGTTCCATACACATCATAAACATCATCCAAGTAAACAATCAGATTGGAAACTTTAGAAAACATTTGACGACATGGTCCAAGCTTCAGATCCCAAACAATTCCATTTGCATAATGGAAACACTCCATTAGACGATCCCTTGCAATAGGCAGCTTTTCGCCAAGCCCAATGTTCCTCCACCACCTAAGAGTGTTGATTTTTTTTTCTTTTAGGCAGAAAATCAAAGATTGCATATGGCTGGAAGTAAAGTTTGCTTCAAGCATACCATGTCACCGCTGCAAGATCTTTTTTATGCTCATCTTGAACATGGTTGAAGTCTAGTTTAGCGAATTGGAGGAGCAATGGGCACATATTAATGTCTCTAGCATAGTAATCAATGAACCATCTTGTTTCTAGTCTTGGAGCTCTCCAGTGCAGTGGAAGTTCTAAAGCATGTGCCACACCCTCCATTAAGTGTGGCAGCATCGATGGCATCAGTTCTTTAAGTGCTTTAGCTGAATATGTCCTTGCTACATCCAATATTTCTTCATCTCCAAATGCTAGATATGAGGCCTCATGTAGCAAAAGAAGTGTGTTTGCATCCGCCTGTCTTGGTGTCTTGGTGATGCGGTTCCCATAATCATAGCAGCCCAATGGCCCTACAACATTAAAACTGTAGCCATTAATTTTTTTGTTAAACGAATAGATTTCCAATTATGTATTTGCATTGTAGAATTGTAACGTTATGTCTTGAATAATATTATATTTTCCTATTCTATGACCAATTATTTCAATATTGGAATCAGTTAGTTGATTATTGTGTGAGACAAAACAAAACATTGATTCAAACACTTCAATCCTAGGAAATCTTTGATGTTTAAGTAAATATATTTAGTAAACCATGTGAAGCATGTCAATACCATTCAATAAATATAACAGTGTTTGAGCATATATGTGTGCATCTACATGTGATCAAAATTCATTATGTTTACAAAAGCTTGCTAATACCTAGGGTTGTTGGGAAACCATTTTCCCTGAGTAACCTGAATTTTAAGGTTGTGAAAGCAATGTTGTCATATGCATGTTGATCTGTTGCACTCTCATTGGAGATGGAGTACAGGATGTTACTAATCTCATCCTGAAAGTGGTAAGAGATACCAAGTCGTTGCATTGCATCAATGGTCCGAAGTTTAGAAGATGGTTCTGCTTTCTTGAGCAACATATCTCTTATGTTGGTTTTCAGCTTATCATAACTAGAGGGACAAATCTGCACCATCACATATAAAGCCATCATTAATGGAATACCATGAAAATAAAATGACTAGATTCAAATATGTTAGAAGAAATATTCCAACAATGCTAATGAACCAAAATTCATGTGCTTCATTTGTTTTGAAATTTAAAGTCTAATTTGATTTAATGGGCCTCTTTGGTAGAGCTCTACCAGCTTTAAATCCTCCAAAACCAGCTGCACTACATGAAATTTTATCCAAATACTCCATGAAAATCTCGATATACCAAAATGGTGGATCTGGGTAGATCCATGGTTTTGGTGGGGCTTCTCAAGGGTTCTCCATGAAAACTTGTTTTGTACCTCCTCATGGAATTGAGTGGTACTTGCCCACCAATGCCATTGGTTACACACCCCAATCATCCCACCTACTGGTCCATTACTTATTTTCTTTTCCTTCTTCCCCGAGCTTTTGTGCCACACCTTCTTGAGTGCTAACGATGCACTATCACTGCCATGGCCACACCCCACCCAACTGTACCATATCGCGCTTGGCATTTCCTCACTGCGTCCAACCACACCTCGTTGTGCCATGATAGACCACTGGTGCTATGAACAAGCTCAGCCATGCCCAGCCGCGACCTACCACACTCAGTCCCAATGCACCCAATCATGGCAGCACCGCATCTGGCCATACTTCGTCGCTCCATGGCCATGCTTCACCCGACTACCACCACCATGAAGGATCCCAGCCTCGCCGCACCTAGCTGTAGCCTGTCCTGTCTAGGTGCACGCAGCCATGGCTATGCCCTAGGGTAGAAGAGGTCGTTCCCACCAAAACCTCAGATTCTTAAATCTGTAGCTGATATATTAGCCAAACATTTTTTCTAGTGCCATGATGGGATCCCAAATCTATGGTGGAGTTGATCCATGGTGAATCTAGGATCTAGACAGACCATAAGTTTCTTGAGATCAATACCACTGGCTCCATATTTAAATTTCTTCCTTTAACTAATTCACATACAAACATGAAATTAATCTTGCTTTTAAAAGTAAACTTCAATGATACTTAGCAATAGTTAATGATCCTAATAGTTTAAGATATACAACTAGAGAAGTTGTTGCCACTCTAGGAGTATTGCTGTCGGTTGGCATTGAACTGTAGTGATGGTGCATCAGTCCATGCTCAATTGCTTTAGGCTGATATCCATCAACTAGCTATGGAGAACCATGAGTGGTGTATTCTAGAACACCAGCTTTCTTGATGGGGGTGGAGATTCAGAGTCTATCTTGGTCAGCCATTGGTTCCAGTTAACGGTCACTACTACAAAAAAAACTTAACGGAGGTGGACATAAATGATTAACCGAGGTAGGAAACCGCAACCGCCTCCAATGAAAGGTCATGGTTAATATGAGCTTTACGGAGGTGGTTACCTTAACATGACCGCCTCAGTTAATAGTATTAACTTAACTAAGGCGGTTACCCTAACACGACCGTCTGGGTCGTTGGAGAAAATTCCCGAATCTAGATTAAAAAAAATAGCACGAGTTTCTCAACAACAAAGTTCTTTAACCTGTTGAGACCTACAACTTTTATTTATGTCATTTTTTTCATCCGAGGTTGATTGCAAAAATTAAATTTCAAGTGTACCAACTTTACACGTAATTATCCATACTTAAATGCTTTCAGATGAAAAAGTTGTCAACTACAAAGTTGTTTAACTTTTCGATATCTACAACTTTTGTTTTAGTTATTTTTCCATCCAAGATTGTGTTAAAATTTCAAAATTTATTCTAGGCTTAATGGAGACGGGCATTATAAGGTCACCGCCTCAGTTAATCGCATGTTATCTGAGATGGCTGCATATAATGACCGTCTCCATTAATCCATTTATTGAGGCGGGTGCGTTAGGATGACCACCTCAGTTAATGTCTATTAACCGAGACGGTTACGTTATGAATGTTTATCTCGGTTAATGGATTTATCGAGACGGTTGTGTGAGGAGGCGGTTTGAAGAATCATGGCCCTGGTTGGTTTCGGTGATTAACGACAATTAGAGATTATTATGGCTAACGTGTGTTTTGCAGAGGCTATGCGTAGCCTAGCCATGGTGATCAAGGAAAATGGGCTCTAAAGGTCATCACTTAGCCCCCAAGATGGATATCGTTTCGGTTGTTAAGGAGACATGATGAAGACCCTAGAATGATAGGCTAAGTGCCATAAGGAGATGAAGGGTACTTAGAAGTAGATAGGGCTTCTCTTTTTACCTTTGACCGTACTATTAAGAGGGGTTGAGACTAGTAGCTTGACTTAGGAAAGCTTCATGTTTAGGTGTGGTGCACACTTGATTTCCTTAGCTCTAAGCAAGCCTATGGTGACCGTAAGATAGCCTAGAACAACTTCCATATTCATCGCGACGAAAAACGGAGTTGTCAAAATCTTTTTCTGGGCGACGGACGCTCCTGGCAGGGGCGCCGGACGCTGTCCGACGCGTCAGACAAAGGCGCCGGACGCTGGGTGATTGAGTCCACAGCGTCCGTCGGCCTTCCAGAGAGGTTGTTTTCTGGCTAAGCTTTCCAGGGTGCGTCGGACGCTGTCCGTCGGCCAGGCGTCGGACGCTGCGGAGAGCGTCCGTCGACTTTCCAGAGAGGGTGTTTTCAAACCCTAGCCAGAATTCAGCGTCGGACGCTGTGAGTGAGCGTCCGTCGCCCAGTGACGTAGCGTCCGTCGCTGGGAATAGTGTGTCAGAACTAGCCGTTAGACAGAGGCGTCGGACCGTCCGTCGCCTAGGCGTCGGAGCGTCCGTCGCCTCAATTATGAACAGAAACTAGCCGTTGGGCATGCGACGGACCGTCCATCGCCTAGTCGACGGAGCGTCCGTCGCCAACTTAAAATGCCAGCCCGAGGCAGTTTTCAGAGGGTCTTTTTATAGCCCCTCCCACTTCTCTCCCACCTGGCCTTTGCTCATTTGAGTTGCTGAGTTCGTTGAGAAGGTTGGGAAGAGAGCAAGAGCCCTAGAGAGAGAGAGTGATTCGCGAATCCATCCATCCTCTCTCTAGTTCATCCAAGAGTTCAAGTGTGCATCCTCTAGTTGTGAAGCTTGAGTGAGTCAAGCGAAGATCGAGGCTTGTTACTCTTGGTGATCGACATCACCTAGACGGTCCGGTGGTGTTCGGAGGAAGGTGATCGCCGGAAGATTGTCGGCGGCCCTTCTCCATCGACGTGTGTGATCGGTTGTGGGCGATTCACCGAGCCGGAGTGGCGAAGAATCAGCCCGTAGAGAGCACTCATCCCTTGCGCGGGATTGAGGGGGAGCTATACCTTGCGAGGTGCTCCAACGAGGACTAGGGAGGAGTGTCGACTCCTCGATACCTCGGCAAAACATCGCCGTGTCAAGCATCTCTTTCCCTAGCTCTTTATTACCGTATTACTTTCCGCACTTGTCTTTCAATTCATACTAGAATTGTGTAGAAAGTTTTTCGCTTTCCTTTGCTTTGTTACCGCTTTCTAGCTAGGACACACAAGCGGTAGGCACTAGGGGGTTAATTGGCTCTTTATAGGTTTAACTCTTGTTTAGAAATTAAAAAGAGCCCAATTCACCCCCCCCTCTTGGGCATCTTGATCCTTTCAATTGGTATCAGAGCAAGGTTGCTCTAAATTAGGCTTCACCGCCTAGAGCAAGATGTCCCATGGGGATGGACCACCTCCCATGTTCGATGGAGACGACTTTCCTTATTGGAAAGTTCGTATGGAGGCCTACCTAGAGGCCATTGACATGGGCGTGCTCAAAGCCGCCACAAAGGGAGGTACTCTCTTCGCGGAGGACCTCAACTTTGAAAAGCACAATGCCAAGGCAAAGAACATACTCTTTCGTGGCATTAGCAAGGATGTCTTCAACCGAGTGCGTAATGCCAAAGACGCATTTGAGTTGTGGACCACTATTTGTGCACTTCACGAAGGCACAAAGAGTGAGCGTGAAGAACGCTATCACTTGGTTATGGCTAAGCTCAATTCTTTCTCTATGCATGCAAATGAAAATGCAAATGAAATGTACTCACGACTAAATATTATTGTAGAGGAATTGAATGGGCTCGGTCTCAACCAAATGGAACCGGCCGATGTGGTACGCAAGATTCTTTGTGTCTTGCCCATTGAGAAGTATGGCCACATCGTCACGGTGCTTCACCAAGGAGATCTCTCCGCCGCTACACCAACACAAATTTTGGGCAAGATCAATGCCCATGAGATGTACATGAAGATTGGTGATAGTGGCTCATCTTCCTCCTCCAAGAAGAAAGAAAAAGAGAAGGAGGAAAAGAAGGACTTGGCTCTCAAGGCATCCTCGTCGGAGAAGCACAAGATGCAAGTCGTGTATGAGAGCACAAGCGATGATGACGATGATGATGATCTCGCTCTCATGGTGAAGAAAACAACCAAGATGTTGAAGAAGCTAAGCAAGAATGGAGTCAAGTTTGACTCAAAGAAGAAGAAATTCTTCACAAGCTCTTCAAGAAAGCCCCTCTCCAAGATGGATTGCTACAATTGTGGCAAACTTGGACACTTGGCTCATGCTTGTCCCAAAGAAAAGAAAGACAAGTACAAGAACAAGAAAACTAACAACAAGTTCAAGTACAACAAAGGCAACAAGGTTGAGTCAAGTGATGAGGATAAGAAGGATGACAAGCCATTCAAGAAGAAAAAGAACTTCAACTTCCACAAGAAGAAGAAGAATGGCAAAGCCTACATTGTTGGTGATTGGCTCACCGACATTGAAGACTCAAGTGACTCATCTGGAGATGAAAGTGAAGAAGAAAAGGTGGCCGCTTTAGTGATTGGTTCATCTACTCCACCGCCACCCCCTCCGTCATCTCCAGGCTCATCCTCTACACACCTATGCCTCATGGCTAAAGGTGACAAAAAGGTACAAAAAGAGGATAGTGATGATGAGGCTAGCTCTAGTGATGATAGTGATGATGAGTTTGAGGCACCTTCCTATGATGAGCTAATTGAAATTTGCAATAAATACACTAAGCTCATTAGGAAGTATAAAGGCAAAAGTGAATCACTAGAGAAAGCAAATGGTAACTTGCATGCTAAGCTTGATGACTTGACTAGTGCTAATGATGAATTGAAGCTTGAGAATAAATCTCTCTCATTTAGCACTAGGGAGCTCAAAGCCTCACTCAAGCAAGTAAATGAGAAACATGATAAGCTTGAGAGGTCAACACAAGAGCTCCATTCAAGGTACAACTTGCTAAAAGATGACTACAACCAAGTTAAAAATGAACATGGCACACTTGTGATAGCTAATGAATTGCTTTCAAATGATCTTGCTACACATGTTGCTATTAACCCGGTTGTTAAGTGTGATATAGCTACTTCTTGTGAGGACTTGCTTGATGAAGTTGCTAGTGAGCAAAATGCAAAGTGCAAGGGCAAGAAGGTAGTTGAGGCCGACAAGCATGATGACTATGTGAAGATGAGGCAAGAAAACTCCAAGCTCAAGGAAGAGCTAATGAACCTCAAGGCAAGCAAGCCACTCACTATCAAGTCGGCCAAACAAGATGACAAAGATGCAATGACCTTGATCAAGTCTCTCAAAGAGGAAAATGCAAAGCTCAAGGTTGAGAAGATCAAGCTTACAAGTGGATTGGAGAAGTTCACCAAGGGCCACAACCTTCAAAGTGAGCTCTTGATGAACACTATCATGAAGACCGACAAGACCGGCATTGGGTTCAAGGAGAACCAAATCATGAAGGCCAAGGTCAAGATAGAAGCCAAGAACTATTACAAGAACAAGGCTATGAGAAGCAACTATGAAACACCAAAGCCCAAACCCAAGAAGTGCTTTGGATGTGGTCAAGAGGGTCATCTTCAATCCCAATGCAAGACTCCACCTCCCAAGACCTTGCCCAAGCACATAAGGCCTTTCGCTCATGATGCACACTTCATCATTAACAAGGACTCCAAGGGTAGACCTCAAGTTGTTTTTCTCGGTCCAAAGATGAAGAACAAGCCCAAAGTGCTATGGGTTGCTAAGGAGTTGGTGGACAAGGCTATGGGACCTCGCCAAGTGTGGGTTCCCAAACAACAAGCTTAACGCCAAGTTGCTTGTGTGTAGGTGAATTACAAGACCGGTGGAAGTCATTGGGTGATTGATAGTGGATGCACTCAACATATGACCGGTGACTCCCGGATGTTCACCACACTTGAGGAAGATTGTGAAGGGCAAGACAAAATTACCTTTGGGGACAACTCAAAAGGCAAAGTGCAAGGTCTAGGCAAAGTGGCAATCTCAAATGATCAATCTATATCAAATGTCTTGCTAGTACAATCATTGAGCTTCAACTTGCTATCCGTGGGACAACTATGTGATCTTGGTTTCCAATGTCTCTTCACTCCAAATGAGGTAGTTGTGTCCAAGATCGAAGAATCATCATTGATATTCAAAGGGTTTCGACACAACAATCTCTACCTAGTGGACTTCACCTCAAATGAAGCTAGTTTGCAAACATGTCTTTTCTCCAAGAGTTCTTTGGGTTGGCTATGGCATAGGAGATTAGCACATGTGGGAATGTCAACTTTGAAGAAACTTGTCAAGAAGGAATTGGTTAGAGGTGTGAAAGATGTGGTGTTTGAGAAAGATAAACTTTGTAGTGCGTGTCAAGCCGGCAAGCAAGTAGCAAACACTCATCCAACCAAAGCTTTCATGTCAACCTCAAGAGTTCTAGAGCTACTCCACATGGATCTTTTTGGACCTACTACCTATGCTAGCCTTGGCGGCAATCTCTTTTGCTTGGTGGTAGTTGATGACTACTCTAGATACACTTGGGTGTTCTTTCTTCAAGACAAGGGAGAAACTCAATCAATATTTAAGAAGTTTGCAACTAGAGCCCAAAATGAATTTGATGTGAAGATCAAGAAGATAAGAAGTGACAATGGGACCGAGTTTGTAAACACCAAGATTGAAGACTATTGTGATGAAGTTGGAATCAAGCATGAAGTATCCGCCACATATACTCCTCAACAAAATGGTGTAGTAGAGAGGAAGAACCGGACACTCATCACACTTGCAAGATCAATGCTTGATGAATACAACCCCCGAGAAGTTTTGGGCCGAAGCAATCAACACCGCATGCTATGCGGCCAACCGGCTATTTGTCCAAAGGCTTCTCAAGAAGACCCCCTATGAGCTTGTGAATGGAAAGAAACCGGATATATCCTTTTTCCGAGTGTTTGGTTGCAAAGTGTACATCTACAAGAAGCGCCAACACTTGGGCAAGTTCCAAAGAAGATGTGACATTGGTTTCTTAGTTGGGTATTCACTTAAATCCAAGGCATACCGTGTATTTAACAAAGCCACCAGCTTAGTTGAAGAAACGTATGACTTGGAGTTTGATGAAACTAATGGCTCTCAAGAAGAGCATGAAAATCTTAATGATGTAGGTGATGAACCCTTGAGGGAGGCCATGAAGAACATGCCAATTGGTGCTATCAACCCACAAGAGGTGGAAGGAGTTGAAGATGAAGCGAATCAAGATCCTTTTCCACCTCACACGCCTCAAGTTGATGAAGAAGATCAAGTGAGGGAAGCTCAAGAAGACACTCACATCCCTCAAGATCAAGCCGAGGCCGAAGCAAGCAATGTTGAAGCACCGCAACCTCGTCCCCAAGTGATCAATAGAAGATCTACACCTATGCTTCAAGCACATCCTCAAGATCTCATCATAGGGAGTCCATCAAGGGGGGTAACAACATGATCTAAACTTGCTTCTTATGTTGAACATCACTCCTTTGTTTCCTTTGTTGAGCCTTCTAGTGTGGAGGATGCACTTGCGGATCCGGATTGGGTGAACGCCATGCACGAAGAGTTGAACAACTTCACCGGAACGAAGTGTGGACACTAGCAGAAAAGCCCAAAGGAGCAAGAATCATTGGCACCAAGTGGGTGTTTAGAAACAAGCAAGATGATCAAGGCGTGGTTGTGAGAAACAAGGCAAGATTGGTGGCAAAGGGGTTCTCCCAAGTTGAAGGCTTGGATTTTGGGGAGACCTTTGCACCGGTTGCAAGACTAGAAGCCATTCGTATCCTTTTGGCATATGCTTCACACCATAAAATGAAACTCTTTCAAATGGATGTGAAGAGTGCCTTTCTTAATGGTTTCATTAATGAACTTGTTTTTTGTCTCACAACCTCCCGGGTTTGAAGACCCAAATTGTCCTAATCATGTGTATAGGTTGTCCAAGGCACTCTATGGATTGAAGCAAGCTCCAAGAGCTTGGTATGAGAGGCTAAGGGACTTCCTACTCAAGAAGGGCTTCAAGATCGGGAAAGTGGACACCACACTCTTCACCAAGGTGCTAGATGGAGAGATATTTGTTTACCAAGTATATGTCGATGACATTATATTTGGGTCAACAAACCAAGGTCATAGCAAGGAATTTGGTGCATTGATGTCCAAGGAGTTCGAGATGTCGATGATTGGCGAGCTAACCTTCTTCCTAGGCTTCCAAGTGAAGCAATTGAGGGAGGGCACCTTCATATCTCAAGAGAAGTACACTTATGATGTGCTCAAGAAATTCAAGATGGAGGATTGCAAGCCAATCAAGACCCAATGCCTACAAATGGGCATCTCGATCTCGATGAGGGAGGTAAACCGGTCGACCAAACTCTATATCGTTCTATGATCGGTAGCTTACTTTACCTCACCGCTTCTAGGCCGGATATCATGTTTAGTGTGTGTATGTGTGCTAGATTTCAAGCAAACCCTAAGGAGTCGCACCTTTGTGCGGTTAAAAGAATCCTTAGGTACTTAAGGCACACTCCTAGCATGGGTCTTTGGTATCCCAAAGGAGCTCCCTTCCAACTAGTTGGCTATTCCGATTCGGATTACGCCGGGTGTAAGGTTGATAGGAAGAGTACCTCCGGCGGGTGCCACATGCTAGGAAGATCACTTGTTTCTTGGTCCTCAAAGAAGCAAAATAGTGTGGCATTGTCAACCGCCGAAGCGGAATACATTGCCATGGGAGCAAGTTGTGCACAAATCTTATATATGACCCAAACACTCTTTGATTACGGCGTGTTTTTAAAAGAAGTTCCACTTTTGTGTGATAATGAAAGCGCCGTAAAGCTTGCAAACAACCGGTTCAACACTCTCGCACCAAGCACATAGATATTCGCCATCACTTTCTAAGAGATCATGTGGCTAGAAAAGATATAACACTAGTTGGAGTTAAGAGCGAAGAGCAATTGGCGGATATCTTCACTAAACCACTCGATGAAACAACCTTTTGTAGGTTGAGAAGCGAGTTAAATGTGCTTGATCACTCTAATTTCACTAAAAGTTGATCGTGTGTGAACCTTGCATTCATTTGTAATATAACATGTTCAATTTGGTAATGCACATAGGTTTGGCTAACACGGTTAAGATAACCGCCCTCAAAGCGTGTGACAAAGCTTAACCGCGGTTTAAACTTGCAAGCAACCTAGATTCACTTTCGTTTTGCATAAGCATATGCATGTGTGTTGTTTGCCCTTTTCCTTTTGGTTAAGTTTCTTGAGCATCCTCTATGATTGTCCACTTAGGGGGAGCATTCCAAGCTCAAGTTCCTCATTTACCCCCTCTTGTGGTCATATGATGTCTCCTTGGCGCTTCCATTTGAATATTTTGAGCTAAAAACTAAATTTAAGCCTATGGCAAAATAAGTGAAAATGAGTGTTTGAGAGATGGTTCTCATATCAAGTCCAATCAAGTGTTATTTGGATCTTATTGGGATTCGAACTTGGTTGGGAGAAAGACGCAAAAAGAAAATTTAAAAAATTCCACTTTTTATGCGTCAGACGCTGCCGACGGACGATCGGTGTCAATTGCCTCAGCGTCCGTCGCGATCGTCCGGAGATTAACCTTGCCCACAAAAAGGGCGAAGAGAGCGTCGCGGAGCGTCCGTCGCGGTCAATGCGGCTGGGCATTCCAAATCGGCTCTGGAAGCCCGACGGACGATGCCGTCGGACGCTCCCCGAGCGTCCGGCGCATGCCGACGGAGCGTCCGTCGCGGTCAATGCGGTGGGCGTTCTAAATCGGCTCTGAAGCCCGACGGACGATGCCGTCGGACGCTCCCCGAGCGTCCGGCGCATGCCGACGGAGCGTCCGTCGCCTATGCGTCGGACCGTCCGTCGCGAACTTATCGGCGAAATTTTTTTGAAAACCCCGATCTCCTCTGTTTCGCCCGAATCCGCTCAGTTCGCCGCCGCGTCTCTGACCAAACCCTAAACCGCCGCACATCCGTCCAGCGCCGCCGTGAGCCTTCCCTAGCGCCGCTGAGCACTGTTCCACCTCGCCGCCGGTCAGATCCGCGCTCCTCCCTGCTCTGCCCAGCGCCGCCGTGGCCTTTTCTGCGCCGCTGCCTCACCCTGTCCCAGCGTCGCCGCCTGCCCTGCAGTGTTCTTGGCCGCGCCGCAGCTGCTCTTTCAAGCACCATCGCCGTCCCTCAGTGCTTTCTCAGCAGTGCTTCTCATCTTATCGAGGAGCCCCTCTCCAAGGAGACTGTTCGATCCTTTTTGGGTGCAAAGGTGAAACTCCCGATTCATTCTGTGACTTTCACTCAAAATTGCAGTTCACTTCTCCACCCTGCCAACCCTAACCTTTCATCTCTCTATCTTGTTTAGAGTGTGGATTGGTTTGCGGACTGTGGATTGTGGACTGCGATTGATCGGGGAAACTCTCTTCCTTTTTCTCTCCTTTTTGGACAGAGGCTCGAGGTATGGCAGTGGATATCGCGTTTCTTTTCTTTCCTTAATTCATGCCTCTATAGACCCACTTTCCTTTTAGCTATATGCTTATGGTTCTTATGTATATCTCTACCCTTTCCGACGAGCAGGGTCAGTTTGTCAGTTAATCAAGAGACTCAGACAGTGGGCAGTGACAGATAACTCGGGGCAAAGCCCGCGAGTACGGATCGAGGCAAAGCCTCGCGAGGACAGTCCAGGGCCGGCGTTGCCACTCTTTGATCTGCTTGGTTCCAGAGGATCAGGGACAGTGTCTGTTTGGCAGTAGAGCTGTGCTTTGGTTGTTATGTTTTCCTGTCAGTGGTTTGTTTGCTTGAGTTTGGAAAATGGCAAGGACGAAGAATGCAGGTCCCGTCCCCGGTAGTGGTGGTGACCCTCCACCTCCCGCGTCCACCCACTGACCGCGGGAAGGGCAAACAGAAGGTTATCTCGAGGAAGCGCAAGAGGCAGGCCATGGATCCGGATTCAGTAGCCGCTCTTGCAGTAGCAGAGGCAGCCGAGAGAGCTGAGCGAGGAGGACGTCGCGCCGGCTTGAGGCTCTCACCTCGCCGTGGAGCGCGTAGTGAGTCCCCTCCACCTCCAGTGTCAGAGCCCATCGAGGCTACAGAGGCACCAGCTACAGAGCCAGTCCCAGCGACTGAGCCGACAGAGGCCGCGGGCCACTCTACCATTGGAGAGCTGATGAGCCGTCGTGTTACTCGTTCCCGAGGCTTAGGTGCACCACCCAGCCCTCCAGGACCCCGGCTCCCAGACCCGTGAGGCACCAGGTCAGGACACTTACAGCGAAGCAAGTTCAGATGCTTCGGTTCGTCGACTTCCAGTCCTGGTTTCCACCTCAGAGGGACCCCCGTGCTGGACCAGACTTCTATACCACAGTGCACGAGGACTTCTACCGAGCGTATGTTGACACCGATGCTCCCTCAGGGCCACAGGGTGTGCCCAGCTACTCAGATTGAGGGGATCGGCGGTCCAGAGATCCTGCAGCATCTCCAGTACATCCAGGGATTGACAGATCTGATGGGTCGCTCAGGGGCATATCAGAAGGAGTGGGTCTATCAGTTCTACGCCTCTCTGTGGATCTCACCTGATCACAAGTTCCTTCACTTCGCATATAAGGGCCGTGACTTCAGGGTTACAGCTGCCAGGTTTCCGAGAGCTCTTTCACCTTGGATCTTCACTACCAGGATCCACAGTCTTTGCTATGGGGATCAGGAGGCTCCTCGCAGACCTCACGATGGCATAGTACCATCCACGACTTTGTCAGTCCGTGTTTTCAGCAGCCGTTCACTGAGGGTTCGAGCCGGACGCCACGTGACCTCACTCCTTTGGCTCGGATCCTCCACGAGGTTCTCAGACGGACCATTCTACCCAGGATTGGAGCTAGGGATACTATCACTCGACTTCAGCTTTGGCTCCTAGCTCACATTGTCCGGAAAGAGCAGTTCGATCTATGGGATCTGATAGTGAGCGAGCTCGAGGACATCATAGCTGCTAGATTCAGAGGCCATTGGCAGCTACAGTTCGCACATTGGATCTCTTACTTGGTAGTTGCCAAGACTGGGTCAGGGGTTATGAGAGTCACCCTCACGAGGTCAGCTACAGAGTTCCCTGTCTATTCGATGAGCCAGCTTGTGGCTCATGGGCAGCTGCCTCGCCCCAGCAGAGCTTACAGACCAGGCACGAGACAGGCCGGAGTGCCACCACAGTCAGCCGAGGTCGCCGATGCCACAGTTTGAGCAGATAGCTTAGGCAGAGCTAGCTGGTTTGGACGCCGAGATCGATACAGCTGCAGAGACAGTGTTTAGAGAGGATCTCGACTCTGACAGCACGGACGAGGACTACCAGCCCGTGCACGAGTATACACCTATGACACATGACCACGAGGCTGGTGGGTCAGGCACAGCTGCAGCAGCTCCAGCTCTAGGCTCCAGCTCCTCAGAGGCTACCTTGCTTTCTATACTCTCAAGGATGCAGGAGGAGCAATCTCGTCAGGCAGAGGAGCAGAGACGACAGGCTGCAGACCTACGGAGGCTCACTGAGCAGCAGCTGGCCGCTCAGGCACAGACACAGGCTAGGCAGGATGAGTTCCAGCGCCAGTTCCTAGCCTACCAGCTCCAGCAGGCAGAGATCCAGAAGACTCAGACTCTTCTACTTGAGCGTCTTCTGGCCTCTAGCTCCGGGCAGACCTCGACGCCACACTTTCAGTTGCCCGCAGTCTTCAGCAGCAGCAGTTCACCTCTCCACCACCGCAGACTCCAGTAGTAGTGGTGCCCACTCAGCGTTACCGTCCAGAGGACAGCAGAGTCAGGCACCAGCTACACCTCCCTTCTAGCCTGCAGCTTCTCCAGAGTATCAGACTCCGAGGACCCAGGTGTCCTCTTGGATAGGTTCACCCGGAGAGTTCCAGACGGGATTCACTCCTACCGGGGAACTACTCTAGCAGAGGCCTCGCGAGATCTGTCTGCTTCGTACCTGGAGATCACGGGAGAAGACTCCCCAGGAGCACCTCAGCAGGTCACACCAGCTCCAGAGACCGCAGTGGATCTTCCGGCGACAGGCACTCACCAGTCCTCAGTTGCGTTGTCGGAGATCGCACCTGAGCAGTCGGCACAGACAGTCACCACACCTCCAGCTGCCGTTCAGACGGATGCCATATCATTAGCAGATGAGGTTACAGTGGCAGTGTCCTCTCCTGGTCAGACTCAGCCTGCAGAGGTGTGCAGCGGCAGTGTCCCTAGTGGCACTAGCAGTGACCACGTCCCCCTGCCTCGAGTCTTCACTCGTCGGGCCCCCAGGCCCGCTACCACTGAGGCAGGACCGTCCGAGGCACCAGCAGATTCTCCACGACAGTCAGTTGCGACCGCAGCTCCAGAGGTGCCAGTGACAGCTTCAGAGGCCACCCCAGTTGCACCTACACCAGCAGAGACCGTGTCAGATGAGTCAGACGAGTCCGACCTTCAGGACTTCATTATGCTGGATCGCCGAGCTGCCGCTACTTCGCCTTCTCCTCCAGCCCCAGACTCGTAGTTTTTGGTGCTAGACGCCAAAGGGGGAGAGAGAGGGTCGAGTATAGAGATAGGGGGAGGGATTTGGATCTTTGTATGCTTTATTTCCCCATTCTCTTTCATCATATCTCTTCTATGCATTTGTCTATATGTGTGATGTGATGATGGTTGATGTATATATGTGTATATATGGTTGCATGTGACAAACTCTTGTGTTTCTCTAATATATCTTGTGAGTTGTTTCATGTTCATGATATATCTCTTTGCCTAACGATATTTGAGCTTCCGCGTTTTACTCCGATACATCCTTTGAGAATATCATCAGGTACTGCTTCTTCATTCATATCCATAAGTACCATGTTTTGTGATTTGGCTTGGGTGAGCAAGTGTACTTCATTACCTTCTTACTAACCTTTGCTCAACCATTCAAGTCTCCCTCGATTCTTAACCAAAACTCTTATCCATACTCGAGGTTCTATTGTCGTCAATCACCAAAAAGGGGGAGATTGAAGAATCATGGCCCTGGTTGGTTTCGGTGATTAACGACAATTAGAGATTATTATGGCTAACGTGTGTTTTGCAGAGGCTATGCGTAGCCTAGCCATGGTGATCAAGGAAAATGGGCTCTAAAGGTCATCACTTAGCCCCAAGATGGATATCGTTTCGGTTGTTAAGGAGACATGATGAAGACCCTAGAATGATAGGCTAAGTGCCATAAGGAGATGAAGGGTACTTAGAAGTAGATAGGGCTTCTCTTTTTACCTTTGACCGTACTATTAAGAGGGGTTGAGACTAGTAGCTTGACTTAGGAAAGCTTCATGTTTAGGTGTGGTGCACACTTGATTTCCTTAGCTCTAAGCAAGCCTATGGTGACCGTAAGATAGCCTAGAACAACTTCCATATTCATCGCGACGAAAAACGGAGTTGTCAAAATCTTTTTCTGGGCGACGGACGCTCCTGGCAGGGGCGCCGGACGCTGTCCGACGCGTCGGACAAAGGCGCCGGACGCTGGGTGATTGAGTCCACAGCGTCCGTCGGCCTTCCAGAGAGGTTGTTTTCTGGCTAAGCTTTCCAGGGTGCGTCGGACGCTGTCCGTCGGCCAGGCGTCGGACGCTGCGGAGAGCGTCCGTCGACCTTCCAGAGAGGGTGTTTTCAAACCCTAGCCAGAATTCAGCGTCGGACGCTGTGAGTGAGCGTCCGTCGCCCAGTGACGTAGCGTCCGTCGCTGGGAACAGTGTATCAGAACTAGCCGTTAGACAGAGGCGTCGGACCGTCCGTCGCCTAGGCGTCGGAGCGTCCGTCGCCTCAATTATGAACAGAAACTAGCCGTTGGGCATGCGACGGACCGTCCGTCGCCTAGTCGACGGAGCGTCCATCGCCAACTTAAAATGCCAGCCCGAGGCAGTTTTCAGAGGGTCTTTTTATAGCCCCTCCCACTTCTCTCCCACCTGGCCTTTGCTCATTTGAGTTGCTGAGTTCGTTGAGAAGGTTGGGAAGAGAGCAAGAGCCCTAGAGAGAGAGAGTGATTCGCGAATCCATCCATCCTCTCTCTAGTTCATCCAAGAGTTCAAGTGTGCATCCTCTAGTTGTGAAGCTTGAGTGAGTCAAGCGAAGATCGAGGCTTGTTACTCTTGGTGATCGACATCACCTAGACGGTCCGGTGGTGTTCGGAGGAAGGTGATCGCCGGAAGATTGTCGGCGGCCCTTCTCCATCGACGTGTGTGATCGGTTGTGGGCGATTCACCGAGCCGGAGTGGCGAAGAATCAGCCCGTAGAGAGCACTCATCCCTTGCGCGGGATTGAGGGGGAGCTATACCTTGCGAGGTGCTCCAACGAGGACTAGGGAGGAGTGTCGACTCCTCGATACCTCGGCAAAACATCGCCGTGTCAAGCATCTCTTTCCCTAGCTCTTTATTACCGTATTACTTTCCGCACTTGTCTTTCAATTCATACTAGAATTGTGTAGAAAGTTTTTCGCTTCCTTTGCTTTGTTACCGCTTTCTAGCTAGGACACACAAGCGGTAGGCACTAGGGGGTTAATTGGCTCTTTATAGGTTTAACTCTTGTTTAGAAATTAAAAAGAGCCCAATTCACCCCCCCCTCTTGGGCATCTTGATCCTTTCACGGTTTCGTTATAAATGCCTGCCTCAGTTAATGGATTTACCGAGGCGGTTTCTTGTATAATAGATTAATACTTGCTGATCATAAGCTTTACTTAACCAATTTAAGGTTTGGATAGTGATCACTTGAGCAGCATTCCTATCAATATATAGTAGCAGCTCTAGTGAATCGTGTTGAGTCTGACGATCATGATGGAGTGTAATATCGGGTTATAGTACAACAAAACACATATACGAGATAAAAAAAGGTCTTCCTCAATTGCAAGCAATCCTACGTACATGTAAGGATGATGTACTTATATTCTAAGTAAACTACTTACTTTGGCAATCTTCTTAAATTAATTGATTATGTAAGCTAAATGTAATGAATTGTTTGAATAGTTCCAATATGAACTAAAGTGCAGATGAGCTAGCTAGATTTCTAGTGGTGGAATTTGCGCACTCGAGTTTATGTTCTCGACTTAATATGTGGGTTTGATTTTTCCCTATATTTATTTCAAAATTTAGCGTCCCTAGTCTTTTAGTGATTGACGACATGTCTATCAACAAGTAGACACGTGTTGTAATTTTATAAATATCAAGTGCGTGGCAGGCTGCGTAACCCTGATAGTGAGGCAACTCTAGTGATTTAGTAAATCTTTTTGATATGCTCATAAGGATATATGACGTGTGAATACATTCATACGAATAACTGAATAAGAGTACATAGGTGTGAGTTCTACATCATCAGTACGTGTGTCTCAACAAATAAAAGTTTTAAAGCGTGTCTAGTAAATAAACGTTATTATAGAATAGAACCGTATGGAAAAACACTATGACTTCTTTAGTTTAGTTTATCTAGTAGAGAACCAATCATGCAAACAAGCACATAGCCATATACAGTGTAGTTTAATTTGTGAATCACCGGATCATGGCCGCCACCTTTGAGCGACAGAAATGCGTCGTAATCCCAAGAGGTGGGGCTATAGTTTGCGGAACGTCGTCGCTGCGGTGTAGCATCTGGCGTCTCCGGCGCCGAGGACGTCCACACCTTGCCCCGCCGTGAGCACCGCGTTCCTGCCGACGTCCACGCGAGAGCAGCGTGGGTATGCTTGCTTTGGGCCGCATTATATGTGCACTCACGATCTCCAGCTTAGAGGAAAATGTGTACTCCTCGTTAGGCTAGCTAGAGGTGTGTATATATAGGATTGGTCGAGAGGAAAATGTTGCCAGAACTGTTCATCAGTTTGATTTGACAGATCGTCGAGAACTCCATACCAAGCGCTGAAATCAGCCTGAGTAGGGGCGTATCGCAATCCCACAGTGGACATTTGGGTCGATGGGAAGAATTTTCATGCAAACATGGGATCTAGGACATGTTTGATTAATTGGCTTTGTATGGATGAGATTAGACCACATATAGATCACTAGCGTTTGGGTGGTGGGTCATTGAGACCAGCAAATCTAATCCATGGATAAGGAATATAACCATAGATGTTGGATTTTCTGTTTAAAAATCTCGTGAACCAGCTGATCTATGTCTTCTAATCTTTGTCAACTAAAGATTATTAGTATGTTATATTATTACTTAGTAATTATTATTATAGGATTAATTTTGATAAGTGTTAATATATATGTTGATTAGGTTATTAGTGGTGTTAATTAATATATTTATTTTAAATTAGTGATTATCATGAAAAATTAAGTATTCGTGAATATTTATTAGTTTCTAATAAGTTGTTATTATTTTAAAATAATAGATATAATTAATCAACTATTCTAATCACATCCACTTTCATCTATCTAACCAAACAGATAAATGATTCGTCTCATCTCTATTCAACCAAACATACATCATGAATATTTGTATCCCAATATACATAGATCGTCGTATTATATCCAACTTCGTCCTCGAACCAAATGCACCCTTAGCGTGGTCTACCGTAAAAACTTGTAAGACTCCAAATATTGCATGCTTTCAAAATAGTGTTAAATTGTTTCTTTATGCAATTCTTGTCTATGCATTTAACCTAGTGGCAAAATAAATAATGTTTTGAAAAATAAAAATGCCATATAGGAACATGAGTGAGCATTCATGCTGGTGCATTTCTGTTTTTGAGTTGAGTGGTTTGAAAAAGTATTCAAATCTGCTTTTCGAATTTCATTTGAAATTTATTTGCAAAATGCAATTTCTGGAAAATTGGAAAAACCTTTTCCTTCCTCTTTCTCCTTTTTCTGTTGATCTGGCCCACTTCTCCTTGGCCGCAGGCCCTCTCACCCCGGCCCAGTGCCCTCCTTCCTTTCTCCTGGCCCAGCCGAACAGGCTTCCCTCCCTTTCCCTTTTCTCTTGGGCCGACGGCCAAAGGCCCAAAGCGGAACCGCAACTCCCCTCCCTGCACCGCTGACGACTGTGGCCCACCAGTAAGCCCACACTTTCCCTTTTCCTTTCTCTCTCTGTCACCGACCGCTCTGGCCCACCTGTCATCACCTCCACCCCTCTGTTCTTGCCGAGCCCGAGTCGGAAACCACCGACCCTCCCGAACCGAATCCAATCCCGAGCTTCCCGGGATTTCCTTCTTGTTTGCGCCCTGGACGCGGCAACCATCTACAAAACACCTGCCGCCTCCCTCTTTCTCATCTACTACCGTCGCATCCCGCCTGGCAGAGCCGCAGCGTTTTCCCGAGCACGACCACCGCCGCCGCCATTATCGCCGCTGCAAGCTCACGGGTGGTCCATCAGCGCTTCTCTCTCCATCGGAACGAGGTTTGGAGCCCGTGAAGCTTTTCCCGCACTCGGTTTCACCCCACATCGTCCTCACCCTCTCGCCGTCGTGTGCAGTGAGCCCGCGTCCGCCTCGACGAGTCGCCGACATCCTCTGCAGTGCCTCAATCCGCGCAAGGGCTCGAGGTAGGTTCGCGTCGTTCTCCTCTATCTCCCGGACCCCTCGGGTTGTCGAATGGAGCCCCGTGTGCCCATAACCACTTGCGCCGCCGACCTTCTCGCCGGAGTCCATGGCGAACAGCCGCGCCATCTCTCTGCTCCCTCTCGGACGCCGGCAGAGCTCTCTCTTTTCCCCAAGTTCTAATCAGGGTCGTTCAGCCGAGATCCGACGATCCAGAAGCGTCCATACCCTTTCGCCTTGCAACTTTGCTAAAGAGACCCTGGAAAATCTCAGGGCTCAACCCGCGCTCCCTTGGCGTATTCTCAGGACGCGTTTTCTTTTCCAGAAGGCGTATTTCTTTTCGGCATAATTCAATTTGTTTTAAAAAGGAAAATTCTAATTTCAGTTTTGCCACTAGATTTCAAAACCCTATATCTTCTTCATTTTAAATCCTTTTTGACCCGTTCAAATTGCGTTAGGTTCGTAATAAAATTCTCTTTATGTTAATACCTCTGTTAGTTACTTTTGAAAAAGTTTAATTTCGTGATTAGATTTAAATTAATACCTTTCAATAGAAAACCCTGTTTAATTCGTATCTTCGTCGTTCTAGCTCCGTTTTTCGTGAACGAAACATCGTTGTGATCGTAGCGATGCGTAGAATAGTTTTATAAACTTTTCATCTTATTTTATTACTGTTGGTGTACTGTTCTAATCATAGCTTTGTTTGCTTCGTGTATGATTGCCGTTGGTTGAATGGTGTTGCTTGTTGATCGGTATAGACGTTGAGCTTCCCGTTGAAGAGCCGGAGTTCTTCCTTGATCAAGATCAGCAAGACCAGCAAGAGTTCTTCGAAGAAGGAAAGTATAACATGAGATTATCCTTGTTGTCCTATTCACAATTAATATAACTCATATGCATGAAATTCCTTGTTTACCTTAGTTTGATCCTAGTGTTTGTTACCCTGAGTACCTTGTCACCTATGTTTTGATCCACCACATATGATTAGCAGTGCTAGCGCTCATACCAGATGTTCATGATCTTAATTTGTTAATGACTATATGCAATAATGGTAAAACTCGCTTTTTAGCAACATTGGATTATAGGAGCTTATCTGTCGGCAAAATCTGGGATATACACTACAACCACGAGGGCTATATGGCTTTGGCTTTAGCTCAGTATGGGGACCTTTTCTAGCTCGTTCAATGGTTACCTTTTTGGCGCGAAAGGGGTGTGCCGAGACGGGTATAGTGTGGTTCCTAATCTTCGGGCCAGACGCGAAGGAGTGTGACGTGGACTGGTTGGCTCTATATCTCTTTGCCATGGAAACCTGGCGGCCCTAACTTGTTAGACAAACCCTTGAAAGGCTTCATAGTGTACCCTGCCGCTCACCTTGGCAGTGTTTTGGGAGTAATTAACCCGGGCAAATGGGCAAACACGACTCGTGGGTAAAGTTGTACACCTCTGATCAGAGTTAATAAACTATCATGATAGCTGTGCTCATGGACACGAGCGGCTCGGAAAACTCACAAAATTATTGGGTTCTTATTTCTATGTGGCTTATGCAAGTGTTATTTATTTATTGTGTATTATTGTCATTTACTTTATGATCATGGATATTTGAGCCTTTGCAAATTCCCTTGTCAATTGTGGATATTAATATGAATTTGATCTACTTAAAATGCTTATCGCTATGAACCATGCATACCCTTTTGAGCTACATAAACCCCATGTTATATTTGTTGAGTACGTATGTGCTCACCCTTGCATTCAAACAACACAGATGAAGATTGGGTTGATGATTACCGCAATGAGTACTAGTCTTGGAGTCAACCAGTCAACCAGTCCCTTTGGAGCTTCCGCAGTTATCTTCGTTTAGTTAAAGTTATTTGTTTCAGACTATGTAATGAATATTTATTCGCTATGTAATAAACACTGTGATGGTACTTTTTATCATTTGTCAACTCATGTGTGCGACTATTCCTGGGGTGCACATGAGCCTTTTATGCACTTGTTTTTGTTCTTAAAAACGGGTGTGACAAATTGGTATCAAAGCATGTGTTGACTGTAGGACGCAAGCCTAGTTAGAATGGTTGCTTTTAGAGTGCTTCTTCTCTTGTTCATGCTTTCTACTAAGTCTTGATAATTGCTAAAAGTTTTAATGCTTCTCGGTTATATTCTATTGTGAAAACTTTGCTTCTATCTAATCTATGTCTAAACTTTTTGTAGATGTCTCCCTCTCGCGAGAACAACAGGATGACAGCTGCGGAGTACAGTGCTTTGTTCACCCCTAGGCAGCTTTGACCCGCTGAAGAGATGGAGATTTCTGATGCAGAGTCAAGAGTGGGAGCCTTTCAGGATGAGGACATAGAGGAAGAAGTTCAGATGAAGCCAGCACCAGAAGACGTCCCTTTGACCGATTGGACTGAAGAGACCCACGTCATACTGCCAAACCGTCACTATCCTTTCCAGGATCTGATAGAGATGTTCCTGGAAAACTGCTTGTATGAGATGCAAGCCACCCTGGAGTACCACTACACGGAACGCAAGCATCCTCAGAGGCCATCCCAATGGCATGCAGAGCTTTGGGTCTGGGAAGTTGAAAACAATCGTCATATGGTGAATGCAACCTTCAGGACCAAGGCTATGGAGGATGTTGCCCAAGAAGCATTCATCAGTTATCACGGTCAGTATCGGGATCGGCATGGCACGAGTGATGGTGGTTTTAAGCGTCTTCCTTTCCTTGTGCCAAGTAGAGGAACCTGGTACATGGTACCTGCAGATGATTCGAAACCAAAGCTACAAGGTGTGGTAAGGTTTGGTCGTGAGATGGCAACTGTGGCAGACGACTTGAAAGAAGAGCTGCGGTATGAGAAGGAATTCAATGAGAAGCTTTGTGAAGAGAATGAAGCGCTAAAAGCACAGCTAGCTCAACTCCAACCATGAAAGAAGACCCAAGTTCCTCGTCATCAAGATCTATCCATAGGAGTTAGGCACCTTTTATGTAATAAAGAACGATAGTAGTATCGCCGTTGCGTCTAGTTTAATCGAGTCTTGGTATAATGTGATCCTTTGTGCTTGGTTTATTTGTTATGATGACTATGAATGATTTGGATCTTTGTAATGCTTGCTGGACATCTTGTGGTTATATCTACAAGTTTCCAAGGTTTAATAATAATTAGTTAATGTCATACATATAGTTGGGTTGGTTTTGTCCTGTCTCTATCTTTGCTATTTTCTGGAGCAGTCGTTAGTGTTTCTGTTATATCTCACGATCTGTTGATGCAAAATTCATGAAATTTTACTGGGAATAACTAGACTCATTCATGGTTCTTTCAAAACTGGAATCACCCTTATATCTGTTAGATTTTAAGAGATATGCCTGTTGCAAGTTGATGTTTTCTGCGCAGTCTGGAACCTGAAACAGAATCTGTTCTCTGCTGTTTTACGCAATTTTAATTTCTGAATCTGGGAATGTCAGTTGAGACAAAGTTGTAGAGAATTTCAATACCTTTCCAGAAAGTCCAGAATAAACTCCATCGAATATCTGTAACTTGTTTTATGGCCGTTTTTACTGCAGTGTTGTCAGAATCTCTCGTCCAGAAAATTTTAGATTTGCATTATAATATGTTTTTGATGGTATAAGTTATGATTCTAAGCATAACTATTTGTGTTTTGGAGCACAGATGCCTCGTTCCAACAGGAATCCACCGCCACCACCTCCCCGGCACCCATGTCCACGGAAGAGCTGATGGCAATGCAGGGACAACTCATGCAGGTGATGATGCAGTTCATGCAGAACCCGCCGAATCAAGCAGTAGCACCTGTCAACAAGCGCCGGGAATTCCTTCAAGGTCATCCTCCGGTGTTTTCACATGTTGTTGATCCCTTGGAAGCAGATGACTGGCTTCGAGCAGTGGAGAAACAGCTCAACATTGCTCAGTGCAATGACCAGGAGAAGGTGTTATATGCTTCTGGTCAGTTGCAGGGTGTGGCTCAGACATGGTGGGAATCTTACCAAGCTGCACGTCCTGCGAATGCTCCTGCCATCACTTGGGATCAGTTCTCCAGGGACTTCAGGGCTCGTCATATCCTAGAGGGAATTATCGAACTCAAGCAAGAGGAGTTCCGCAATCTCAGAATGGGGCAGATGTCGGTCAGTGAGTACCATGATAGATTCTCTCAACTGGCTCGCTATGCTCCTAATGAAGTGAGAGAAGATGCAGACAAACAGCGTCACTTCCTGAAGGGAATCTACTACGATCTGAGGCTGCAGTTGAAGGGTAATGTGTACCCAAATTTTCAGACGCTGGTGAACCGTGCCATTGTGCTTGACAATGAGCGCAAGGACATGGACAAGAAGAGGAAGATGAGAGCACAGTCATCTGGGAGCAATACTCGCCCCCGCTTCAATTCTCATGCTAGCTCTCAGCAGAGGTACCAAGGGCCTGTTAGCCAGTGGAATCGCAACCCGAACCAGCAAAGGCCTCAGTACTAGCAAGGTAATGCTCAGAATCAGCAGCACACGCCATATCAGTTTCAGAGTGGAACCCATACTCCTCGTCAAGGTACCCCCAGTTCTAGTCCTGCTAAGAATAGTGCACCTCAACCCAGCACTCCAAGAGTATGCTATCGATGTGGAGATCCTGGACACTATGCTCACAGCTGTCCCAGGAAGCAGAACCAGAACAACGACAGTGGCAGCAGAGGAAGACCCCAACCAACTCCTAGCTCTGGAAGGGTGAATCATGTATTTGTCGCTACTGCTCAGGAGGCCCCGGAAGTCATGTTGGGTACGTTTGACATCAACTCCATCCCTGCATCTGTTCTTTTTTATTCTGAAGCATCACATACTTTTATTTCGCAAGCATTTGTTACCATACATAGCATACCCATGATAGCTATGAAGAATCACATGTTAGTAAGTTCACCGGGGGGACCTATACAAGTTGCTCATAAATGCCCCTCAGTTAATCTCACCTTAAGGGGGGTAGACTTCGTGATTAGTCCAGTTGTGCTGAGAAATTCTGGTATTGATGTGATTGTGGGTATGGACTGGATGAAGGGTCATCAGGTAGTGATATAGTGCAAAGAGAAGACGGTATCTCTTGTTACACCAAAGGGCGACCAGATCAGTGTTGATGTGGTTATGCAGCAGCCAGAGACAGCCGTTGTGAACTAGATCGATGATGGAACTAATCAGGATGATCCAGTGGTGAATGAATTCCAGGATGTCTTTCCAGATGAACTGTCAGGTATGCCACCTGACCGAGACATTGAGTTTCTTATTGAGTTATTACCTGGTACTGCACCCATAGCTAAACAACCATATAGAATGGGGGTAAAAGAACTAGAAGAACTTAAGAAACAAATAGAAGAATTGCAAGAAAAAGGTTTCATTCGTCCTAGTTCTTCACCATGGGGTGCACCGGTTATTTTTGTTGATAAGAAAGATGGTAGTCAGAGGATGTGTGTTGATTATAGATCGCTCAATGAGGTTACCATCAAGAACAAGTATCCCTTGCCTAGAATTGATGACTTGTTTGATCAGTTGAGAGGTGCTTGTGTGTTCTCAAAGATTGATCTTCGTTCTGGATATCATCAATTGAAGATTCGTGCTAGTGATATTCCAAAGACAGCTTTCACCACAAGGTATGGTCTATATGAGTACACTGTTATGTCTTTTGGATTGACCAATGCTCCTGCATACTTTATGTACATGATGAATAAGGTGTTTATGGAGTATTTGGATAAGTTTGTGGTTGTGTTCATTGATGATATACTGGTGTTCTCTAAAACTGAGGAAGAACATGCTGAACATTTGAGAATGGTATTGCAGAAGCTTAGAGATCATAGGTTGTATGCTAAGCGAAGCAAGTGTGAGTTCTGGTTGAAGGAAGTTTCTTTCCTTGGTCATGTTGTTTCTAATGGAGGTATTTCCGTTGATCCCAGCAAGGTGAGAGATGTATTGAATTGGAAACCACCAACTAGTGTTACTGAGATTCGCAGTTTTCTTGGTTTAGCTGGTTACTATAGAAGATTCATTGAAGGCTTCTCAAAACTCGCAAAGCCTATGACAACCTTATTGGAGAAGAATGCCAAGTTTGTGTGGTCTGATAAATGCCAAGCCAACTTTGAAGAGCTGAAAAAGAGGTTGACTACAGCACCTGTGTTGATACTGCCAAATCTGAGTAAGAGTTTCTCTATCTATTGTGATGCTTCTCGTACTGGTTTGGGATGTGTTCTTATGCAAGAAGGTAGAGTTGTTGCTTATGCTTCTAGGCAGTTGAGGAAACATGAATTGAACTATCCTACTCATGATTTAGAACTTGCTGCAGTAGTACATGCTTTGAAAATATGGAGACACTATCTGATTGGGCATAAGTGTGACATATATACGGATCACAAGAGTTTGAAATATATCTTCATCCAGTCTGATCTGAACTTGAGACAACGCAGATGGTTAGAACTGATCAAGGATTATGATCTAGATGTGCATTATCACCCTGGGAAAGCTAATGTGGTTGCAGATGCTCTCAGCAGGAAGAGTGGAGTTCATGAGTTGCTTATGTCAGCTATGTCAGATGAGTTGTGTGATGAGTTTGAATGCTTGAACTTGGGTTTCATTGTCAATGCCGCAGAGATGGTGATGGAACCTACACTTGAACAGGAGATCCGAAAAGGTCAGTTGCAGGATGAGAAATTGAAGGAGATAGCAGAGAATCTGGTCATCGGTAAGTCACCTGGTTTCCGCATGGATGATAATGGAACTTTGTGGTTTGGTAATCGTTTATGTGTACCTGATGATAAAGCTTTGAGGCAAATGATTTTGCATGAAGCTCATGAGTCTGCTTATTCTATTCATCCTGGTAGCACTAAGATGTATATGGATGTGAAAGAGAAATTTTGGTGGGTTGGGTTAAAAAGAGATGTAGCTGAGTATGTGGCTTTATGTGATACTTGTTAGAGGGTTAAAGCTGAACATCAGAGACCTGCTGGATTGTTGCAACCTATGAAGATACCTGAATGGAAGTGGGAAGAAGTTGGTATGGATTTCATTGTTGGGTTACCTCGTACCCAGCGAGGTTATGATTCTATTTGGGTAATAGTTGATCGTCTGACCAAGGTAGCTCACTTTTTACCAGTCAAGACAAAGTACAATGTGTGCTCAGTTAGCAGAGTTGTATATGGAACGGATAGTATGTTTGCATGGAGTTCCAAAGAAGATTGTGTCTGATAGAGGTACTCAGTTCACTTCAAATTTTTGGCATAGTGTGCATAGAGCTTTGGGAACTAAGTTGAACTTCAGTACTGCCTATCATCCTCAAACAGATGATCAAACCGAAAGAACTAATCAGATATTGGAGGATATGTTGAGAGCTTGTGCATTGCAGTATGGTACTAGTTGGGATCAGAGTTTGCCATATGCAGAGTTCTCCTACAAGAACGGTTACCAGCAGAGCATCAAGATGGCACCGTTTGAGGCACTGTATGGTCGTAAGTGTAGAACACCATTGTTTTGGAATCAAACAGGTGAGACACAAGTGTTTGGTGCTGATGTACTTAGAGATGCTGAGGATCGAGTGAGAGTGATCCAGGACAGTTTGAGAATAGCACAGTCGAGACAAAAGAGCTATGCTGATAATAGAAGGAGAGACTTGTCTTTTAATATTGGTGATTATGTCTATCTCAAAGTATCGCCAATGAGAAGTGTAAAGAGGTTTAACATGAAAGGTAAGCTAGCACCAAGGTATGTTGGACCGTTTAAAGTTTTAGCCAGACATGGTGAAGTTGCTTATCAGTTGGAACTACCTGAGAATTTATCTGGAGTTCATGATGTGTTTCATGTGTCACAACTTAAGAAGTGTTTGAGAATACCAGAAGAGCAAATACCTCTGGATGATCTTAATGTTGCTGATGATTTGACTTATGAAGAGTACCCAGTTAAGATTCTTGAAACAGCTGAAAGGGTAACCAGGAGCAGAGTCATTAAAATGTGTAAGGTACAGTGGAATCGGTACTCAGAGGCAGAAGCAACTTGGGAAAGAGAAGATGAGTTGAGAAAGTCTTACCTGCAGTTGTTTGAGTAAGCCAGCTAATCTAGAGGACGAGATTCTTTTAAGGGGGGTAGATTTGTAACACTCCAAATATTGCATGCTTTCAAAATAGTGTTAAATTGTTTCTTTATGCAATTCTTGTCTATGCATTTAACCTAGTGGAAAAAATAAATAATGTTTTGGAAAATAAAAATGCCATATAGGAACATGAGTTAGCATTCATGCTGGTGCATTTCTGTTTTTGAGTTGAGTGGTTTGAAAAAGTATTCAAATCTGCTTTTCGAATTTCATTTGAAATTTATTTGCAAAATGCAATTTCTGGAAAATTGGAAAAACCTTTTCCTTCCTCTTTCTCCTTTTTCTATTGATTTGGCCCACTTCTCCTTGGCCGCAGGCCCTCTCACCCCGGCCCAGTGCCCTCCTTCCTTTCTCCTGGCCCAGCCGAACAGGCTTCCCTCCCCTTCCCTTTTCTCTTGGGCCGACGGCCAAAGGCCCAAAGCGGAACCGCAACTCCCCTCCCTGCACTGCTGACGTCTGTGGCCACCAGTCAGCCCGCACTCTCCCTTTTCCTTTCTCGCTCTGTCACCGACCGCTCTGGCCCACCTGTCATCACCTCCACCCCTCTGTTCTTGCCGAGCCCGAGTCGAAACCACCAACCCTCCCGAACCGAATCCAATCCCGAGCTTCCTGGGATTTCCTTCTTGTTTGCGCCCTGGACGCGGCAACCATCTACAAAACACCTGCCGCCTCCCTCTTTCTCATTCTACTACCGTCGCATCCCGCCTGGCAGAGCCGCAGCGTTTTCCCGAGCACGACCGCCGCCGCCGCCATTATCGCCGCTGCAAGCTCACGGGTGGCCCGTCATCGCTTCTCTCTCCATCGGAACGAGATTTGGAGCCCCGTGAAGCTTCTCCCGCACTCGGTTTCACCCCACCTCGTCCTCACCCTCTCGCCGTCGTGTGCAGTGAGCCCGCGTCCGCCCCGACGAGTCGCCGACATCCTCTGCAGCGCCTCAATCTGCGCAAGGGCTCGAGGTAGGTTCGCGTCGTTCTCCTGTATCTCCCGGACCCCTCGGGTTGTCGAATGGAGCCCCGTGTGCCCAGAACCACTTGCGCCGCCGACCTTCTCGCCGGAGTCCATGGCGAACAGCCGCGCCATCTCTCTGCTCCCTCTCGGACGCCGGCAGAGCTCTCTCTTTTCCCCCAAGTTCTAATCAGGGCCGTTCAGCCGAGATCCGACGATCCAGAAGCGTCCATACCCTTTCGCCTTGCAACTTTGCTAAAGAGACCCTGGAAAATCTCAGGGCTCAACCCGCGCTCCCTTGGCGTATTTCTCAGGACGCGTTTTCTTTTCCAGAAGGCGTATATCTTTTCAGCATAATTCAATATGTTTTAAAAAGGAAAATTCTAATTTCAGTTTTGCTACTAGATTTCAAAACCCTATATCTTCTTCATTTTAAATCCTTTTTGACCTGTTCAAATTGCGTTAGGTTCTTAATAAAATTCTCTTTATGTTAATATCTCTGTTAGTTACTTTTGAAAAAGTTTAATTTCGTGATTAGATTTAAATTAATACCTTTCAATAGAAAACACTGTTTAATTCGTATCTTCGTCGTTCTAGCTCCGTTTTTCGTGAACGAAACATCGTTGTGATTGTAGCGATGCGTAGAATAGTTTTATAAACTTTTTATCTTATTTTATTACTGTTGGTGTACTGTTCTAATCATAGCTTTGTTTGCTTCGTGTATGATTGCCGTTGGTTGAATGGTGTTGCTTGTTGATCGGTATAGACGTTGAGCTTCCCGTTGAAGAACCGGAGTTCTTCCTTGATCAAGATCAGCAAGACCAGCAAGAGTTCTTCGAAGAAGGCAAGTATAACATGGGATTATCCTTGTTGTCCTATTCACAATTAATATAACTCATATGCATGAAATTCCTTGTTTACCTTAGTTTGATCCTAGTGTTTGTTACCCTGAATACCTTGTCACCTATGTTTTGATCCACCACATATGAATACCTTGTCACCAGATGTTCATGATCTTAATTTGTTAATGACTATATGCAATAATGATAAAACTCACTTTTTAGCAACATTGGATTATAGGAGCCTATCTGTCGGCAAAATCTGGGATATACAGTACAACCACGAGGGCTATATGACTCTGGCTTTAGCTCAGTATGGGGACCTTTTCTAGCTCGTTCAGTGGTTACCTTTTTGGGGCGAAAGGGGTGTGCCGAGACGGGTATAGTGTGGTTCCTAATCTTTGGGCCAGCCGCGAAGGAGTGTGACCGTGGACAGGTTGGCTCTATATCTCCTTGCCATGGAAACCTGGCGGCCCTAACTTGTTAGACGAACCCTTGAAAGGCTTCATAGTGTACCCTGCCCGCTCACCTTAGCAGTGTTTTGGGAGTAATTAACCCGGGCGAATGGGCAAACACGACTCGTGGGTAAAGTTGTACACCTCTGATCAGAGTTAATAAACTATCATGATAGCCGTGCTCACGGACACGAGCGGCTCGGTAAACTCACAGAATTATTGGGTTCTTATTTCTATGTGGCTTATGCAAGTGTTATTTATTTATTGTGTATTATTGTCATTTACTTTATGATCATGGATATTTGAGCCTTTGCAAATTCTCTTGTCAATTGTGGATATTAATATGAATTTGATCTACTTAAAATGCTTATCGCTAAGAACCATGCATACCCTTTTGAGCTACATAAACCCCATGTTATATTTGTTGAGTACGTATGTGCTCACCCTTGCATTCAAACAACACAGATGAAGATTGGGTTGATGATTACCGCAATGAGTACTAGTCTTGGAGTCAACCAGTCAACCAGTCCCTTTGGAGCTTCCGCAGTTATCTTTGTTTTGTTAAAGTTATTTGTTTCAGACTATGTAATGAATATTTATTCGCTATGTAATAAACACTGTGATGGTACTTTTTATCATTTGTCAACTCATGTGTGCGACTATTCCTGAGGTGCACATGAGTCTTTTATGCACTTGTTTTTGTTCTTAAAAACGGGTGTGACAAAACTTGTGATAGATTGATGATCCAGTCAAACACCCAGCTTTACAGCGGTGGAGAGACTAGGTCACTGACCATCGACGTTGCCTTTGAAAAATTCTGTTACTTCAGTTATAAGCAATGAGCTCAGGTTTTGAAACATTTGGTTTCTGATACTCAGAAAACGAACAAGCAAACTAAAACACTCATCTCTATTGTCTACAAAAGCCCAATATGGTAGCTCAGCAAACAATGAATTCAACGTTACCTGGTTTATTCTTTTAGTACATGGCACTTGTAGCAGAAGATAGATTGACCAATATTAATAAAAAAACTTTTTTCAGTGATGCCCATGCGGATTAGAGGCTCGTAGCCTAGAATTGCCATATTGGATAACAAATTCTATAGACGAGCTTTCTAAATAAACCACTAGTGTTCAAAATAGTTCTATTTTCGTTGGCGCGGGTTTGCTTAAATCAAACTCCAGTTGTAAGCTCATGTGTCTACGACCATATCTTTTTAATCGGGTGTCTAATTTTGGACTAACGTATATACTTTAAAGATATATAGTCATAATGTTATATAGTCTCAATGATGCAAGAAAAGAAGTGGCACAAAACATTATTAAAACCACGCAGCAATAAAAAAGACAACTTAGACTCCAATTCACGCAGCTCAGCTTCATTAGTAAAGAATTTTTTTGTTTTCGTCTTTATGAGTAGCTCTATCCTGAAGTTGTTTTGATACAACGTTTGATAAACAAGCTTATTATGATAGACAAAAAGAATCAAATGACTAATATTTTTTCTCCCCTTCCTCTGCTTCTTCTTCTCATCATGATCCACTCCCCACGCCATGCTTGAACCATCTTCTTCCTCGAGCATATGGCCACTGTGGCTGCCCGCTCGCTACCTGACGACCGTGTTTATGGCCGTGGCCGCATGTGCCCATACATCTCGGTCCAACGGTTTCATGTCAGTCTTTCCCATGTAGGAAATCTGGCATCTACAAACGTGCAAGACGAAGCTAAAAAAATCTACTATTTTCAGCTTCATCTTATAAAAATTATTATGTAAGATTAGGTTTTTACAAATTTCACATGTAAAATTGTTTTCAAAATACCAGCTGTCTGGCACAAAATAGTTTTAGATAGTTGGTGGAGAAGTTACGAAAAACCGTGACTTTATTGTTGAGAAAAATCGTTGGGTGGATGGTCTCGTCGTTATTTTACACACGCCAAACAAATGTGCATGGAGTCTGAGCAGATTTATGGACAGGACAGTTGAGTGTCTGACCAGAAAAAGACCACTATATTTTTTGATTTGTTATTACATATATTATTCTATACTCTATCCGTTCCTTTAAAAATGATATTTTAGATTTTGTGCCAACTTGAGTATTCATCTATTCAAAAAATTTATAAAAATTACTTATTTTGCTATAATTTATTTTATCATTGGAGATACTTTATTAATAATTTTTTATTTTATAAAGTTAATAAATAAATAAAATAAATGATCAAATACAGTATCCAAAAGATAAAACATTGTTTTTAATGAGATGTGAGAGAGTAATTTTGATGAAGGAAAGTACGAAAACCTATACTATCAATTAAATAAACTATATAGAAACTAACCTGATCACATCTGCCAGAATTGAGTGACAAAAGGGGCGTCGTAGCCCCAGGACGTGGGCTGGTAGTTCGCCGACCGGCGGCGTGCTTTCGCAGCATCCATTTTCTCCGGCGCCGACAAACACCGCACCTGGTGCTGGTGGTGCCCTGCCTTGCTGGCCAACGGCCAAACCGTTGTTCTAAGCGACATATGGATCCGGGGTTTGCGATCTACCTCTTGCTCCAACACAACTGGTCGTACACACACACACACTTATGTTTGTGTGTGTAGCTCGATGGATGTGATGCTGTTGGTGTTAAGTTTCTTCTTTTGTGATAGCAAAGAACACATTAATGCTTATATTTATAGACGTGAAGCAATACGCTAGCTCCTCCTGCTGGGCCATCTCACATATCAGACTGTACGAAAGTTTTGTTATTTTCTATTCCAAGTTTATGAACGTGTGTGATTACGAAATGAGGACTAAATGGGATGAATGTGGCTGCACTGTGCACACATTTTACACATTGAGTAAAAAAGTGCTTTTCTTTTGCTTTCGCTCCAGGGGTGTTTCTTAATTAGCTTTTAAATTTAACACATGATGAGTATGAGAAAAATACTTTTCTTTCTGATTTTATAGCCACCATCCTATTTTACGTATATACTATGGTGCGAAAGCGCGGGTACAGCGATTCATGACACAACACTTTGTTCAGCTCTTGTAATAACTGGGTTCTGAGTAAAGTTTACGATATCTCACTATCGACCAAAAAAAAAACACTTTTGCATATTATACTTTCAGAACCATTTTTCACAAAACAATATTTTTCTTGATATATTTAGTAATCTTTTACAAAAAAAAAAGTACACTTTCAAGAATACATGTGTACCACGTTGATGTTGGTGCTAGTTTCTTTTTTTTTTTGTAGCAAGAACACACTAGTATTTATATTTATATTTAGCGATTTTTTACACGTGAAGCATACGCGCTCCTATTAGGCCATCAAATGCAGACTACGAAAGCTTTGTTTTTACATGTGAAACATGCGCTCCTCCTCCGACTACGCTATCACACAAGTTTTTTATATTCCATGTCTACGAAAGGGATAATAGGAAATTAGGGTGCTGTTTGGTTGGCTCGGCCACTACTACAGTACATCAAAACAGTGCCGGTTCAAAACCCTTTTCAATGGCGATTTTCGAACCGGCACTGGCAATTCGACAGTGATGAGGTCAAGCCATCATTGTCAGTTATGCCAAACGATAGTGATGGCTCAAGCATCACTGCCAGTTCGTATTACAAACCGGCAGTGATGCTTGAACCCTCACTGCCGGTTCATTTAACCAACCGACAGTGAATGTAGAATATCACTGTCGGTTCTAAAGTGATCCGGCAGTGATTTATTTTTTATAATTTATATTTATTACAAAAGTCATCAACATTATATTACAGAAACTATCAACATTATATTACAGAAACCATCAACATTATATTACAGAAACCATCAACATTTATATTACAGAAATTCATAGATGTGTCTTAAACTTATTGTACATTACAATAGTTCAACGATTTAGTACTACCAAATCGGAGAAGTGTAAGTCACCTATCTTGTAACCAATAATCTCATCGATGAAAAAAAACGTATTAAATAGTACACTCTCTATTGCTTCACACTTATGAGCACATGGCGTACTAACTACGTTTAACGGTGGTCGAGTAGTTGGTGGGTTTCTCTTTATAGTCGCAACCAACTTTGCTTGAAAGCCAGCAGTAGTTAGTGTTGGCTCTTCATCAGCATATTGTCAGTCATAACCCAATGCATCCATTACTTGGTTCAGAATGACTTCAAAACTATACCCTGCGTAGGTCATGTCATTTCTCCTCTACCTATAAGTATAGGGTTAATTATGAGAGCAATATTGACAACATATAACAACAAATCTAGGTATAAGTTATGAGTCTTAAACTTACCTTTGGCGAGTTCTGAGCCATTCGTGCACATAAACCCCGAATATCAGGATACATGTTGCGATTAATAGCTTCAATCTTCACTGACGATAGAGTAGAAAGTGTGATCCCATTTCTTGAGAGCGTGACAGCACAAGCATAGACGACATACTTAATAGCAACACCCCGCTGGCTTGTCTGCATTCCCACCTTGAGATTTGTAACACATTGCGCCCGCCAACACCACCGCGGCCACGACCACGACCACGACCATGATCATGACCCATCCTAACGGCAATTGAAAATGAAATACAACATTAGAGTTCTGGACCATTGTTTACATGATTAATCTGAACATCCACATTGTCAACCCAAAATAGACGAGTGTTGATTTAAGCCAAACAACTGGATCAATCATCTACATTACATATAAGACATGTTAATTAATAACTTGGATGATCTAGTCGTACATATGAAAGATATTTTGACTAACTTACTATGTTTGGAAAATTCCGTGGGGCTACCGGGAATACCGGATCGAAACACATCCAAGTACAATAATCATTCCAACCAATTTCCTCCGGTGGTGGGAGATTACGACGTCCAGCCATCTATATATTAAATCACATATACTCAGATTATATTTCATCTATCTATCTATCTATCTCTCTATCTATCTCTATATTAAATTTCATATCACATATCAAATAGCATATACTAAGATTATCTGTCCCTCTTTATCTATCTATCTCTCTATCTATCTCTACATATCTATCTATATCTATATTAAATTTCATATCACATATCAAATAGCATATACTAAGATTATCTATCCCTCTTATCTATCTCTACATATCTATCTATATCTATATTAAATTTCATATCACATATCAAATAGCATATATTAAGATTATCTATCCCTCTCTATCTATGTATCTCTCTATCTATCTCTACCTATCTATCTATATCTATATTAAATTTCATATCACATATCAAATAGCATATACTAAGATTATCTCTCTCTCTCTCTCTGTCTATCTATCTCTACCTATTTATCTATATCTATATTAAATTTCATATCACATATCAAATAATATCTCAAATAGGCATTTCGTCGAACATCATGGTACCGTGGAGGGAGGTTGACGGGCGTCGTGGAGGAAGGTCCGTCCTCCTGCGGCCTTCACTGTGGCGAGGACGGTGGCGGGGGAGCGCCGTCCTCCTGCGGCCTTCACGCGGCCGCGACGGCGTGGAGCGGAGGCGGCGTTGCTACGGCGGCGGCGGCGTGGAGGAAGTGGAGCGGCTGGCGGCGGCGTGCTGCGGTGTGGAGGGCGAGGCGCGGGCGGTTGGCGTGGAGAGCGAGGCGCGGGTGGCGGCGTGCTGCGGCGGCGTGGAGCGGCGGCTGAGTGGGCACTGGCGCGCGTCTGAACATTTCGGAGCGCGTCAGTCCCTGCTTAAATAAAAACCTATCCGTATCACTGCCGGTTCAAGCCACGAACCGGCAGTGAATTTCAACATTACTGTCGGTTCATGGCTTGAACCGGCAGTGATACAGCAGAGAGACATCACTGCCGGTTCAAGCCACGAACCGGTGTGATGTTGAAATTCACTGCCGGTTCTGTCCCAGCCCCGATAATTGGGGGTCTGTCAGAGACCGGCAGTGAAGAGGCATCACTGCCGGCCTAAATACAACCGGCAGTGATGGGACGGCAGTGATTGCCGATTCTGTAGTAGTGCTAACCCAACTATGTTTTTTTTCTTTTTCTTTTTTTTAAACCCGCAGGAGAGCTGGGCGAAACTGGGATAACACCTGCCTGATTGCTCAATCCGAGCGTCGGTTCCCAACCACAGAATTCAGCCACACCGGGCAGAGTATGGAGCCATCCGGGTTGCGTCCCAGGCCCACCACCGCTATCGTTGAACCAATGTTTAAAATCTCTGGCTAAGCTCTGCAGCTATGAAACGCTAAGCTGGATATAGCTGCCGCTGTTTAACTTAGCGGTTTTGGCAAAACAAGATAGAAACAAGTGAAATATGCACACAAATTTGACAAAAAAACAGTATCATTCTTGAGAATCTATGAAGCTGTAAGAAGAAGATTTTTTTTAGCTAACAGAGATGTTAAGTTTGCAGACATCGGCAAAAATCTGGTAATCTGATACCCTAATTAGGAAGAATGGCAACTAGATTAGAAGAGGACAAGAAAACTTCTTCGTCGGCAAGTGGGACACGCTCGTCTGATTCCACGGAAAGGTTATGAAGGCCATCCTCACGAGCTCGCTGGAGCCAGACACTCCTGGAGGCCTACCTTGTGAGGCTGCGACCTGCAAATCCACGCCGCCGGCCATCTCCAGTCGTAGCCGCTGTCGCCGGCTCGCCACTGGCATCTCCAGTAGCCTCTGCAGCCGTCGAGTGATCGAGAATGGGAAACTGTTGTTTTAGTTGTTTTGTTGTGAGAGTTCTAAGTCAGGTTCATAAGTCCATCGAACAAGATATATGTGTGTCTGTTTTGACTATAGAATATCAATTTTAGTGAATATAGCGTGTTTTATGGCTATTAAAGCATAGGAGAAAAAAAAAGCTATGACGTTAATAGTTTGAAAAAACTCACACCTAAAAAATAAAAGATAATTTTGCATCAAAATACTTAACTGTTTATAAACAATATAATGCTCTAGTTTAGCTAGGCCTATCAACCGGCCCATTGGCTTGCTTCTACATGGTTTTAGAAAAAAAAGATACTCCCTCCATCAATTTTTAAGCTTTGACCAAATTTCTAGAAAAAAACATTAAAAATTATAATATCAAATTAGTATCATTAAATTTATCATAAAATATATTTTCACATGATGTTTATTTAATCATAGATAGATTATTATATTTTTCTATAAAGTTAGTTAAAATCGGATTCTAGGAATGGATTCTTTCAGGGACGAAGAGAGTTATTGTCTTGTTCGTTTGATCATTTCGGTGGCTAATTAATAAGCCGGCTAATGCAGTTTTTAGCTGTTTTCTATGAGACAAAAACACTGCATCAATGGCTGATAAGCCGAATATGAACATAGCTATATATGTGGCACTCTAACTTTCAAAAGTTTCCACCGCTTGTTTCTGTTCACACATTTACTCCTCACATATTGCTCCAGCAGAAGGCTCTACCCACGCACGCTATTGGTGCTCTTGCGTGCTCCGCGCTTGCATGTTGTTGTTCCTCTGCGCTGGCCGCCGTGGCAAGCCGCTCCTGCTGTTGTCGCCACTGCTCAACTCATCCTCTGCACCATCGACGTGGCCTCCACCCCCAACATCTGCGCCACCGCGTTGGTGCCTGCAACTAAAGTTGAGCATGTAGTCCGCGGGGTTTTGGCCCGGTCCGAAGCACGGTCGAGAACGCCCCGGTCCGTACCCTACCGTGCCCGGGCCAGCCCGAAGCCCATAGCGGACTGGACTTGGGCTGCCCCCCTAGGCACGCCGGGTGGCACGGCCCGGTCCGGTTAGCGGAGGCGGCCTGGTTAAAGGCCCGTTATTACATATATATATAAAACCCTAGGTCTTCTATGTTTCTCATTTGGTTCTCCCTATGCCAGCCGCCACTCACCCGACCCTCCCTCTCCGACCCACGACTCGTGTTCTTCCTCGATGCTCGGCGTCTCCTCTCCTTCCTCCCGGCCCAGCTCCCATGGCGGCGGCTCCTCTCCTTCCCTCCCCCGGCTCCTCTCCTTCCCTCCGCTGCCGGCCCTCTTTCTCCCGCAACCTTCTCTGACTTCCCCCGCTGCAGCGGCGTCCACGACCGGTGCATCTCACCGCCTCGCTGCTAGCTTGTGACGGCGCCGGTGGCAGCCTCGCCCTCGCTGCTCCCTCGCGGCGGCGGCCGGGCTACGGGACGGCCCGATGTTTTGTTGGGCCCCGTGCTCACCGGGCTGGCACGACCCGTATATCGGTCCACGGACCGGACCTGGGCTGGCGAGCAAGCACGGTGGCCTGTGCAGGCACGGCACGGCGGCACGCGGGCTATTATGGCCTGTACCCATACGGACCGGGCCAAGCCCGGGCCTGGGCCATACCGGACCGAGCCGGCCCGTTGCTCATCTCTACCTGCAACCACCATCTGCTTCGTGCTTGTTGCTCGCTAGGACAGCTGCTGGGCCGGGGGTGCTCGCGCAAATGCTGAAAGAGTAGGAATAGGGGAATACTCAAAGATGTATTACTCAGGCATGGTCAGTGTACATGTATAGGCTAGATGGGGAGTCATGGTAGACAGGCCACGAGCCCAATTACATTCCAATAGTGCTCACCCAATTAATGTTGCTCTCATGGCCTCGTGCAGGCTTGTCGGGCGTAGTGCCTCCGCTGGGGCACCGTCGATGCTGCCTCCGTTGAGTCACGACAAGCATCATGTGCCACCACCTACCTTTGCGCCGGCGTCGAGTTCCGCAACAACGAGCCTCCATTCATCCCAACAACAATGAGACATTGTGCATTAAAACACGTACGACAAGCATATGTTTCAAGTGTTTCAGATATTTCAGAAGTGTATTGCAAGTGTTTCACATCGATGTTGCAAAAGTACATTGAGATGTTATATATCTTGCAATAACATGTTCTCTATGTGTCATTTACTTCGTCTGGATGGTACTTGTGTTTTATCTGGATATTGCATAAGTTGTTGTGCTTGTACATGTATGTTGCATGTGTAAGTTTAAAATGTTTCATCTGCATTGTTGCATGGTGTAAGTTTAAAATATGATACAAGTGTTTTCATCTAGATTATGCATAGATACAGTGATTGTACACATTTGTTGTAAGCGTATGTTTCAAATGTTTTATCTTGTTTGAACATATGTTGAAGGAAGTGTTGCTCCCCACTTACTTTGACTATGTTTCAATTGTTTCATCTTGTTTGAGACATATGTTGAACGAAGTGTTGCTCCCCACTTGCTTTGACTCGGGGGCACGTACACACTGCATGCACCCAACTATCGCTACCTATCTCTGTCATGCTGTTCAGCTCTAACAGTGGATGTTGCAGGCAATGCCCAAACGGTCGCCACTCCCGGTCAAAGTGCATGCAAAAGGGGCCAAGTGAACGAGCCACTCCTAGTGGGGTTGCAAGAGCTGAATTGCGCGACACCAGTGCAGCGGATTGCTGCTTTGAGATTGTTACATCATACCTATGATACTACTTTCTCAGTCTCAAATTATAAGACGTTTCACTTTTTTATCCTAAATTTAACCACTTGTATTATTAAAAAAATTGTGAAAAAAGTAGTTAAATTGAAGTCATTCTCAAAGAACTTTTATTAATAAATTAGCAGCTCATGTGAAAAAAATAATATTTTACAAAATTTTTTGAATAAGACGAGTGGTCAAACTTATGTAGAAAAAGTCAAACGTTTTTATAATTTAGATAGAGGAAGTAGTAACTAGTTTGTTTATTTTTATTGTTTCACAGTCCACATAAATTGGTGATGCATTGAGTTATTTATTAATTCTATGAATAATCTCCTTTTCAATTTTTATTTTCAATTTGGATATTTAGCATTTGCTAAGATGAAGAGATTAAGAATGACCAATAATTTTTTTTAACCGAGATCAAGTTTTGGCAATTCATGCATAATACATGCATAGTTTATATATAATAATTTTATATATATAATATTATATATATATATATATATATATATATATATTTTATATTTGAAGGAAGATTACCTGGGCTTTTAAAAAAGCCAAAAACAATGTCTTTTACAAGCTGGTAGACCAGTTTCAAGACACAAGACTTACAGAAACAAAAAAAAGAACCCTAAAAAGGCTAGCAGTGCTGGAAAGCTAAAAACCCCTACGCAGCATGAGCAACAGAAACAGTCTGCCCCTACATCACCGCATGTCTGAAAACAGCACCCAACATACGCTCCTTCTTGCCCATCCTGTCATCCAAGCACTGACCCATCATCTTCATCCTTGCAATATCGTCCTTCTTTTGTAGCTCGGCCCACATATACATGAAATTGACAGTCATGTGAATCACAGAGTCAGGACTGTCTAGGAAGCGCTTCTCGATGGTCTTTCTTGTTTCGGTTCTTCTAGATAGCCCAAGCTACCCCTTTGCAAGAAAGGGAATGCTAATTTCTTAGAAATCCCCAGCCTCCTTGACAAATAGTGAGATATCCGCTCCTTCATCAATGCGGGGAAAAGCCTTGCAAAGAAAAAACATCTCTGATACAACACCACCATATTGAGCAAAACACATCCAAACAAGATATGATTGACGGTTTCCTTTTGGCCACATACACAACATCTGGGACTACCAAGCCAACCCTTTTAACTAGAGTCACAACTATTTGTAATTTGTTATGCCATGCTTGCCACAGGAACACTTTCACTTTCAAAGGCACCCTAATTTCCATAGAATATTATTCATACTATCCTTAACTCCCCCCTGAGTCATATAGTTGTATAGAGATTTTGTAGAAAATTTCTGAGATTTCTCTAGAGTCCAAAGCACCTCATCGTGTTTCTGTTCATCTAGCTAGAATCATGTGAGATCTTCATCAACTCATTCCACTCCAACAGAAGGGTTCCAAACAGGCTACGTCTCAGGGGTATATCCCACCCCCCATCATTCAGAAATCTTTTACTAAAGCCTCATGATAAGTACACATTTCAAATATTTTTCTTAGAACCTTCAATGGTACTCCACCCCTCAAATATCATGCCAAAAACGAAACTTTGTCAACCCTTTTTAACATGATATTCAGCCCCCCACTGATAGAAGTGTTTAACCTTATGGAGCCCTTTCCAAAATTGGATGTCCCCTAGGAAATAGAGCAAGCAAAGATTTTCCTCTTCATGTATTTATTCTTGAGTAACCTATACCAAAAGCCCCACCCTTATCCAATTTCAAAATCCATTTAACCATCAAGCATTGATTCATCAGAAATGTGTTAAGAATCCCAAGCCCTCCATGGATCTTAGGACTGCAAACTGAAACCCAGTTGGCCATGTGATATTTGAAAGATCATTGGCCCCTTGCCAAAAGAACTTCGATCGGACTAATCCATTTAAGCATGAATACCTTTTGGTAGCATATAAAAGCCCATCGTGTACATAGGCAGATAGACAGACAAGAGTTTGTCAAGATGAGTTTACCTAGAGGTGAGAAATTTTCCTTTCCAAGGGTCTAATCTCCTCCTCATTTTATTGGGAATAATCTGCAGCACTACAGATCCAATAGTCTTATCAGACACTAGAATTCCTAGATATTTGATAGGCATCTCCCGTAACTTACAATTCATCATATTGGCTTTCCTCTCTTTTTCTGCCTGTGACAAACCAAAGATAAACCTCACTTTTTTGGTAATTGATTTTCAATCCCGAGAGCCATTCAAAACAGTACAACACAATCTTCAAACTTACTATAGGTTATCTGAGCCATCTATCATAAGAACAATTCATCAGCATATTGGATATGAGAGATCCCTTTCTAACCAAGTTGTCCAACACCCCATTTTCAGGACCTTCCCACAGCCTTATTCATGAGCATACTAGGGCATCAACAACTAGATTGAACAATAGAGGAGATAGGAGATCCCCCTCCCTAAGCCCTCTCATTGTTTTAAAGAAGGGGCCCCTAGTTCCATTAACATTTACACAAAATATCCCCCTTTAACAGTTTGCATAACCCAATCTATCATTGCTGAGGAAAGTCTTTTCCCTTCAGAAACTTCTTCCAAGAAATCCCATTGTTAATGCCATATTTTGGTAGACCAGGGGAGTCCCCAAAGGGCGGAGAAAAACTATACGCAGGTGGACCCGGGAGGCTGGTTTAAGGAAACCGACTCGGAGGAGATGATGCGTATCGGCTGTTGAAAACGTTCGGTGGGCTACACCGACGATTGGGGCCCAAGGCATCTAGGGTTTCCTTATTTCGGCCAGTGGCCGGCTTTACGCTAGGGTTATGCTATGTGGTCTATAAATAGCAAAGGTTAGGTAACGAGAAGGAGATCCAATCAATCAAACATACAACATAGTCCTTAGTTTTCGGCCTTCGGCCACCCTAGGAGTAGGAGTAGAGTAGATTCTGGTGAACCTTCGACGGATTGGGCTGCATCGACTAGATCAACCTCCGGTTTTGCTTGTAAGTCTAGCTTGGTTCATGTCTCGTTTGTACGGCTGTATTGCGTAACTTGTGCAAAGCTCGGTATGAGCTAGTTATCGGTTTGAATCTATTGTTCATGGGGTGCTTGCTTCAATCTCACATGAATTGTGGCTTCAAGCTAGTTATCGGCTCTATTAGATTGGCGATCTAATAGATTCATAAGTTATCGATATTGTCTATTATGCTTTGTTTTAAATCTATTGTACAAGATCATGCCCAATCATCTAATAAATTTGGGCCCCATGCTTTCCTTTATCTAGATCTATTTTCCTCTGTCGTGTTTCTTTCTTTACATTCAGAGAGCGATAGATCTAAGTCATATCGGCTAATTCATTAGTTGCGGTTGTCACGTGTTGCGGGTTCGAGACATGTATTCGTTCATTAGATTGATCTGAGTGTGGTTGGATCTGGCATGGCTGCATCTTACGAACCCCAATGCCTATGTGTGTTGAGTCATGTCTGTCCAGACTTAGATCGTCCGGTGTCGGGCACATGGATCTTGTTCAGCTTCACGGATCCCAAAAATCGGCTGATATAGCTGATTTGGTCATGCTTCAATCATACGATGTGTGTACTTTATCGTTCCGACCTATTAGATCTATAAGGGTATACTGGACATGGCTTGATTCGTCTACTTTTATGGTTGCATGGAAACACCCCAATGCTAGTAGATTGGTCAGGTTATTGGGTTAATTGTCATCGTGGTTGCATCGGAAGAGACCTCTGTTGATGGTTAATCTTTATCCGGTGTACTCAGTAGAATTGGTAGATCGATGACGATAATGTTGCATGCATCGCATCTTTACCTTAATATCATTGCATGATCGGCTATTTACGTAACCTTGGCTTGATACTTGTAACGCCATTCTGCACCATTGTATATCTAATCTCTTTTGGGGGAGTTGACTCTTAGTCAGTCTCCTACTTCATCGGCTATATAAGAGCCGCACCTCTGGAACTGTTGGCAACAACCGCAGGTTCCATAATTTGAGTTTTTTCCTTATCAATTACAGGTAAATTGACTGGAAAGCCTAAAAACGATCATCGAAGTGGCTTAAGTGCTTAAAGGGTCCAGGGATCAAGATTGCTGCTACACGGTCTCTGTGGGCCCCTAGTAGTGTGATGCCAGAAGCCCCATTTTTGGCGTCAAACATTATGGGGCCGCCCGTGGGACCACAAACGCCAGGCAGGACAAATGCAAAACCAAAACTCACATTCAACCAAGACGAGGGGCCGGGAAGAATTTGAGGAAAACCTGCGAGGATGGAAAGGCAAGGGCCCTTGTTTCGTCTTGAAAGGGATAGTCGATCCATTGGTGTCGAAAGAAGAAGACAAAGAAAAAGAAACCAATAGCAAGAGCATTCCAGGTTGTAGGGCTCGTCGTGTAAGGTTGTTCGTTCTTCCCGTATGCCTCAAGAAGAATTTGGGTTGCCTACTGGGGAATTGTCTAGATGCAACGAACGTTTTTGGGGAAAACAAAAGGCTCAAACTGATGGCGGTTCATCGAGGACGAGTGGAATATAAGGAAGGGAACGGCGTGTCACGAAAATGGTATTCGTGGTTGGCCCGTACTGAGGTTGTCGGCATAGACGTGCCAATCTCGGCCAGGTTAGCCCGTGAATACCAAACATCCCCGGATCCCGAAGGCGACCAAGGACCAGAAAAGGAGGTTGACACAGAGAGCTAAAATGCGGCGAGCGATGCAGCAGATCCGCCGCTAAATTTTTCCTCCGTCGTGGAGTTCAAAACACCAGTTGACACCGAAGTTACCCGACTTTGACGAGTCGGAGTTTGGGGAAAGGCCGGGGTACACTCACGGGTGAATTTAGGCGGTCTTCGGCAAAGCCCCACCAAGCACAGGCACCGAAGGCAGTAAAACCCAAAGGGTACATCAATGAAGATTCGTAAGAGAATAATAATGTGGTGGTGTCGATAACTGTTTGGTCCGAAAAGTCTATGTCGCGACCTCGGGGGGGTCCGGCCGGGGTTTTTAAGGGGGGGGGGTTTGGTGGCAGGAAAAAGACTCTATGTCGGACTTTTTTTTTATGGGGGATAGCTTGTATAATCTGCTCTAGGAGCACTGGATTCATGCCCCAAATGCTGCATCCCATCCACGTGCATCAAGTCACGGTGTCAAGGCTGGACAAGACGAGTTGGAGGTCATTCCGGCTGACGATTTTGATTTCCCATAGCAACCGTTGACCCTGCTCATGGGTTTTGGAAGATTACGTTTTGACGCTTTTCGGGCAGGAGGTTGCAAGGGACCCTTTTCCATCTCAACTTATATGTCAATAGCTGATCAAGCAATCGGGGTTGAACGGAGCAGAGTGGTAAGCAGCGGAGGCAAGCTAGCAGGAGACTTGTGTGGCCGACAAGTGAACGCGCGAACCAAGGGTCGGCACAACAAGATCAAACCGAGTCTTGAAGGTCGAAGAACCCGGGAGTTGGATAATATTTGACCAGAGCTCCCAGGGGCCCATTCTGACTAAAAGTCGATGGGCGTCATCGGCGATCGGCTTGGAGGACGAAAATTAGTGTCCCACGGCATGGCAATGGTAGCGATGTAGTATATCATCTCTAGTAGAAAAATAGCCAACAAATAGTTGGCGGTAGTGATGTGACACCCCATCACCTTTAGAGAAAAAATAATAAAAAGAAAAAAAAGGGGTACATGGTTTTTGTGCCCCCACCGGAGGTTGCATTACTAGAGGGGCCAAACAACGCGAAAAACGCGGAAGTTCACTGTCGGTGAGGGTTAGGACCAAACCTATCCACAAAAGGACACGTCCTACTATGAAGGGAGGGAGGGCAAGGCTCATTTGCAAACGCCACGTCAGCAACTGCCCCCCCCCCCCCCCCTGATTCGGGGGATGAGAAGGAAGATCGTCCCCTAGAACCTTTGGTGTCATCAAAGGGGCCCCGGGTCGACCCCAGGCGTGAAGAAAGTCTGCTATTGCTGGTAATGGCGGACACCAGCTCCTACATAAGGAAAGTCCAAGCAACAGAGGAGGGGTTATAGAGTAGAGACGAAGTGGCCGAAACGAATAGAAGATTTGTGATTGGCTAATCATTCGGTTGGGATGTTAGCAAGCCTACCATGACTTTGACTAAAAGGGACCAATAGCATCCTGATGTAGTGAGGGGGAGCCTTCGGTTGCTGACAGTTCCTCCTCTAGGCGAGCGAGTTCCAGTGCCCCACTGAGAAAGGGACGTCTGGCTTGGAAAACACCTTTCGGACCATCATCAGCGGCCAACAAAGGGGGCCTCATGGCTGGGGAGTCGGCACCACGACGGTTGAGAAATGCTGTCAACAGAATGAAACGACGGATGATGCCCGAGGTTGGCCGTGAATGGAAATGCTACTATAGCAAGGGGGCAGTTCGGCGAAGCAATGAAGATAAGCGTGAAACACGTTGACTGTCACCTTGGAAGGACCCAGTCGCTATTTAGAAGCACCAAGTGCGCAAGCGATAGATCGGGGGATTGGAGTAAAATCCACCGCAGTGCGAATCGGGCGAAGCGGCCGGTAGAATTCTGAACAGATAGCTGAGCGATTTGATCGGTTTGTTCGGATGGATGACACAATCCGGAAAATAGGGGGTCGTGGGAAATCAGTAATATTCAAGGTCGCCATAGTTACGAGGTGTAGTAACAAGACGAGATTACATGCTTAAGGCCAATTTTGAGGGCCCTCCAGGGCGTTCTAGGCGGAATTAATCTACTTCAGCTAGTACCCGCCGATCATCTTCTTTGGTACCTAGTACCGGACGTTGCTTGAGCAGATGGATTGAAGTCTCGAAGAAAGGAGCGTCTCTTCTGCTGTGATTGCATAGGTCAGCAAGAATCCTGGACAGTGAAGGGGCGAGAACGGGGACCAGAGGGGGGGTTGACTAGGACCCTCAAATTTCTTTCGAAATATTCGGGCCACTCTTCCTAAAAAAAAAACCAGCAAGCAAGCTTATCAACCAGAAGAACACGACCCTAGAGGGTGTGGATCCCTTTGGTGATTACCAAGAGGTTACAAACGGATCTTCCGGAAACCAAACACTAAAAACCGAGACACCGATAGTGAGGTCTCAAACCCTATAGAGAAGAGAAGAGATCTCACCAAAAATACTTATGAGAACTAGTCTCAAAGTGCTTCATGAAGTTCCCTGTGTGATTACGAAACCAATGCAACAACGAAATCAATTCGGAGTCCGGACGAGGGAGATACGGCCAAAACAGCGAGCGAGAAAAATTCTAAAAACCTCTCTGAAGGGCGACGGAGTTGGGCGATGGACGGTCCGTTGGGTGATGGACAGTCTGTTTTCTAGAACCGTTGCAGCGATGGCGATGGGAGATGGACAGTCCGTTGGGGGTGGGGACGGTCCCTTGGCAGAGTCCAACGCCCCCCAGAAAAAACAGCCCCTACTAGAAAGGCGACGGGCGCTCAGCTAAGGAGCGGGCAGCGTCCCGACCCTGCGTTTGGCAGCGTCCATACCCTACGTTTGAGCACCAACGCCCCCGGAAAACTGCGCAGAGAACACAAATATCGTTTTTTCTTCCTCCAAATTTCCCAAAACCTACCCAAATGATCTCAATTGAAAACCCAAAAATTTTAGGCATGATCCTGTGCAGTTGGGGAGCTATCCCGAAAGATTATCGCTCATTTGATTCGGATTGAGAGGAATCAAAAGATTTGGGTCAAAAATTCAAGAACGAAGAACACCGCAAAGAAATCACCCGATCTACGCACTCGTGAGGTTTGTGGAAAATTCCTTCGTTCAAAGATGCTCCTCACAATTACGAACAACTTGGTTCAAACGGTTTTGCAAGAACTACTCCATAGAGAAAAATCTCAACTCGGGATCAAAGGAGAGCGAAAAGCAAAACGCGAAGGGGAAAATAAGCAAAACCGGAGACTCGATCACGAAATTAAAGCCACCATGGCTAACGGAGGATAAGGCCTCCGATTCCACCGAAAAACAAAGTGTGAATCCTTACAAAGGTTGGAGAGATCAACTAGGGACCTCATGAACTGAGAGAGGGTAGTGAGAGAGAGAGAGTTGGGGCAATGATTAGGGTTCAAGAGGTGGGATGAGGATTTCCCCTTCATCCCCTATTTAACAGGTCTTTGGCTATTTCCCAATGCCCCCCTAGATACATGAGTGAACTACCTAGCCTAAGCATTGCAGTCCAGCTCCCGGAAAAAATCTTCCTCGATTTGAATGGACGGCCCCACTTCCTGCCAGATGTTGTCGTCGCCTCGACGCAACCTCCAGGATTCCGCCAGTGCCATCCCCATTCTCGGAAGCTCCGCCCGGGTTTTGAGGCCCAAACCAGGAAACCTGCCAACGGTTTGCTTTGGGCTCAACTACCGAACCCCGAGTTTTGACGCCCCAAAATGAAACCCTCTCGGATGGTTTTGGGACAAACCACCAAAAACCGCCTCGACTCGAGCCACCTTGTCCTCGCCCAGTCGGATCCCAGTCCCTGAGCCTCGCTCGGCCGCTCGTTCCGCCGTCTTGACTTGATCAACTCGGTCTCCTCCATGTCTTCTCGCACTCGCCGGTGCCAAGTACTAGCCAACCACAGCTAGTCCCCCGGCGCCCATGGTCCCCTCAGTCCGAGCCTCGCTTCCGCCCTTCACCGCTCCTCAGTCCATCGGCACGGCAAAGCCTCTACTCGACCGTCTCCACGCCATTGAACCATGTCACTAGGCATAGCACCTGCACACCAAAGCCAATAGACAGGCACACATTTGCTTTCACAAAAGATTAGTAGTAAGCCACTCAATGAAATGTAAGGTGTTGGGCAATCATCATCACAAAACTGAAAATTACATGGGTTACTTATCCACCATGTGTTCGCAGCCAGTTTATCTTTCTGGGCGATGGTGTCATTGACAGCTTTGAGCCTTGATAAGAGCTGCTCCCCTTCAGTCCTAGGACCGCAAGGTACGGTTGATGTCATTGGGGAGAGGTCCTCAGCTGTTCTATCATATTCTTCTCCTCTAGCATATCAGAAAGACAACACCGTTCTTGGTCAGGCATACCAGGTTAATCTCACGGTCCGCGAGCCCAGATTGAG
>CM039131.1:9720591-9755763 GCA_022036555.1 Microstegium vimineum
AATCGGCTGATATCCTGAAGCGTTCTGTGCTAACCGATTAGCCTCTTCATTGTGCAACCTGGGAACATGCTCAAGGCGGTACTCTTTGAATTCTTTTAATAACTGCAAACACTTTTCATGGGTTGCAATTAAAGCTTCACTTCGGCATTCATATGTTCCAATCAATTGGTTCATTACTAACATGGAATCACCAAAGATCTGAATAGCATTGGCATGTACCTCCCTGAGTAATTCCAACCCCTTTAGCAGAGCCTGGTACTCAGCCTGATTGTTTGTTGAGGTAGCAACAATCGGCAACGAAATTTCATATTTCCGTCCTCGGGGTGAAATTAAGAGAACACCGATACCTGCCCCTTCTTTGCACGTAGACCCATCAAAGAACAAATTCCAAGGAGCAATCTCTACAGAGCTTACCATATTGCAATGCTGAGTAATAAAATCGGCCATCACCTGACCCTTAACTGCCTTAGCCGATTCATACTTCAGATCGAACTCTGAAAGTGCTAGAATCCATTTGCCGATTCTCCCATTTAATATCGGCATCGATAGCATATACTTAACCACATCATCTTTACAGATAACAGTACATTCGGCCAACAATAAATAATGCCTCAATTTTATGCAAGAGAAATATAAACATAAGCATGATCTTTCTATGGCCGAATACCTTGTTTCAGCATCTACCAGTCTTCTGCTCAAATAATATATCACACGTTCTTTCCCTTCAAATTCTTGAATTAAGGCTGATCCGATAACACTGTCATCGGCGGACAAATACAACCTGAAAGGCTTCCCGTGTTGAGATGGAACCAAGACTGGAGGGTTTACCAAAATTTTTTTGATCTCCTCCAAGGCTAACTGTTGTTTCTCTTTCCATGTAAACTCTTGATTGGCTCTCAGCTTTAACAATTGTTGACACCGTTTTTCAACACGTGTCAAATGGCCTGAGGCTTGACTGGTCAGTGGCCGTTCTCCATCGGCATCGGGAAAATTTTGAGCCGATATTACCGATGAAAGAGTGCTGCGGGAAGACCAAGTGTGTTGCCGATGGAGGCTGGATGATCTTTGCCGACAAAGGTTAATTGGTGATGTCTTATTGAAGCTGATTGCCAATGAAGAGTCATTGCCGATTGCCGATGAGGGGTCATTGCCGATTGCTGATGAACGATGGTTGTCGATTGCCAATGAAGGGTGGTTGCCGATTGCCGATAGGGGATGATTGGTGAAGACAGTTACCAACACAAGGTCGCTAATCAGAAATGTTGCCGATTGCCGATCGGGAAAGTGTTGTCGATGCCAATGGGCGTAACTTAGCGCTTGGTGGCAGCAGAAGGTTACCGGTGGTCAAAAGAAGGAAGGCGCGGATTAAAGGGATCTGCCGATGGAAAGTTTTCAATGAAGGGAAGAATAAGGAAGCTGGTGTTTTGTACCAGTATTATTATAGTAGTTTGAGTCCGACTCTTGCATGAGTCATTTATTTTCCTTTAAAATAGGTGTGTTTGTTTAAGAAATAAATATTGTTATCCGGCTCCTGCGCGAGTCAGTTTCCTTTAAAGTAGGAGTTTGTTTTAGGAAGGATACGTGTCGTGTCTTTGTACAACTCTCCATGCGGGAGTATAAATACGTGCCCGAGGGCCATGGAAAAAACAACCAATCCAATTCAAAACAAACCAATTTTATCTTATTCTACTTTTTTATTGCAGTTTACCTTTTTACTGCATTAGCTGTAGTTTTCAACGAGTTCTTCAAGCTTTCGACGGGCTGCATCATCCTGATCTCCGTCAAATCCTTGCTAGTTCCGCGTGGGAGTACCTCTGAGCTTTGGCAATCCAGGCGCATCGCTGTTTGCCTCGTTCAGCTCTGCTCTAGTTATCCTTGATCAATCTGAGCCTTGACGTCCGGGCGCATCGCTGTCGTCTCGTTCAGTTTGTTCTAGTTATCATCCTTGTCGATTGATTGGTCAAATCGACTGGCACGCCTCCGGAATACCGAGCTTTGGGTAATAGCCCGAGGTGTTCACAGATCTGATGTTTTTTGTGTCAACAACAATGGACTAAAAGATTTAATCTTACCAGATAAGTTGGATATAAATCTTCTAATGAAATTAATCTTGCCGATCAAGGATTGCAGCTCAGTCTTGTTTGTAGGGGCAACTACTTTGTTAATTGCATCAATAGATTTTCTACCGATCTCGATGCCTCTCTGATGTACCATAAAACCCAGAAACTGGTATGCCGATACACTAAATGCACACCTGTTAGGATTCATCTTCAACCCATGCTCCCTTGTGCATTCCAGGATTTTTCGCAAATCGGCAAGATGCTTTTCAAAATTTCCAGATTTAATCACCACATCATCAATATAGATTTTGACTATCGTGCCGATGTACTTATGAAAGATAAAATTCATTGCTCTCTGATAGGTGCACCGGCATTCTTCAAGCCAAAAGTCATGACAACCCACTCAAATAAACCGACATGACCTGGACATCTAAAAGCAGTCTTGGATATGTCTTCTTCAGCCATGAATATTTGATTATATCCAGCATTACCATCCATGAAGCTAATGATTTGATGTCCAGCAGCAGCATCAATCAGCAAATCGGCAATGGGCATCGGATAACCATCCATCGGTGTGGCCTTGTTGAGATTCCTGAAATCAATACAAACGCGAAGTTTTCCATTTTTCTTATACACAGGAACCACATTAGAAATCCAATCGGCGTATCGACATTGCCGAATAAACCCAGCTTCAATTAACTTTGTAATTTCAGCTTTAATGTCAGGCAACACCATAGGATTACATCGGCGCGCAGGTTGCCGATGTGGTTGGAAACCAGATTTAATAGGCAATCGATGTTCGACTATTGATCGGTCTAAACCAGGCATCTCTGTATAATCCCAAGCGAAACAATATTTATATTCTTTTAATAAGTCAATCAATTGTTGCTTACATTGGGAATCCAACTTAGTACTAATAAAAGTAGGCCTATGCTTACTACCATCGCCGATATCTACTTCTAATAAATCATCGGCCGATGTGAACCCCTGTCCCAGTTTTCCATCATCGGCGAATTGATCCATTAAAACTCCTCTTCAGGACCGACTGCTTGGATCGGTGTATTATGGTAATCAGCAACTTTGAGGAACTCCGTGTCCCAAGCTTCACCTGATATGCACCTGGTTTGCTCATAAGTTTCCGATTCTGCCGATGCAACGATTGATGGAGTTTCACTCCGGACGACTTCAATCTTGTCTCCAACCCACTGCACAAGGCTCTGATGCATAGTAGAAGGAATACAACAATTGGCATGGATCCAATCCCTTCCTAGGAGCAAGTTGTAGGTGCCTTTGCCACTGATCACGAAAAACGTCGTCGGCAAAGTTTTACTGCCGATGGTTAATTCAACACATACGGCTCCCATAGCTGGCGACACATTGCCTTCAAAATCTTTAAGTTTCATGTCCGTCTTGACTAAGTCTTGGTCGCCTTTTCCAAGCTTCCTGAACATGAAATATGGCATTATGTTTATAGACGCCCCGCCATCCACCAGCATTTTCGTTACAGGCTGTCCATCCACTTTGCCCTTAACAAACAGGGCCCTCAGGTGCTGCCTTTCATCATCGGCAGGTTTCTCAAAGATAGCTGCCATCGGATCCAAGACCAATTGCGCCATTTCTGCAGCCTCTTCTTCATCACTGACAGGTGCCATGAACTCCATCGGCAATATGACGACCATATTGATTTCTACCGATGGATCCCTATCCTTGCGCTTTGGCCTCCACTGCTTTTCCCTTGAAGGATTTTCACTGTCATATAAGTCGCTTTGGCGTTTGCGCTGGATTCTCCTTTTCTGAGTCTTTGTTAGACCCTTAGGGCACCACTGAGGAAGTTTAGTTTTCCAAACAGGCTGATGATGCCTCTCAATGCTTGCATCGGCACCATTCCTTATGTTTGGACCTCTGGAGAATATTTCTTCGTCGGGCACTCTTGTATTGGCCATCTCCTCAAGCTCCTCTGGATCAACACGCCCGCCAAGCCTGTTATGCGCGCTGAGATTGCCCCCCAGCTGGTCATGTGCCGATTTCTTTTCTCTGAGCGGCCTAGCATACCTGGATATCCGATCGTCGAAACAAGGCTTATTTTCTGACCGATCGGCAGGGTAATACCCATTGCACTCAGGACAATTATCGGCAGTAGGTAGCTTGATGCCTTCTTCCCAGCAGTGGACGAAGAAGGGACACTTCCAGTGGTCCTTATGCCGAAGCCACTCTTGGTGCTCTTCTTCTTCTTGCCGACGTTGCTCCTCTCGCGATTGCTGATACTCTTGTCTTGGCTGCTTATGCGTGATTATAACACCAGGAGCCCTGTTGGCATTACTACCTTCATCGGCAACTTTCTTGCCCTTTCTGTCATCGGCAAACCTCTTCTCATCACGCTTAGCTACCTAATGACCAGGATCTACTGATGCATTCTTCCTGGAAGCTTCCGACGTCAGCACTTTAGTTTTTTCACTGGTTTCCACCATATTATTTGGAAACGAGTGCTGATCAATCTTCATCGGTTTCTGGGCTTTAGAATTTTCAAATTTAATTCGTCTAGATTCAATTTCTGACTGCAACTGTTTCCTGAATACTTTGCAGTCATTGGTACTGTGCGAAGCCACATTGTGCCACTTACAATACCTGATCTTTCTGAGCTCTTCTGCCGATGGAATCACTTGGTTAGGCGCCAACTTGATTCGCCCTTCTTGAAGTAATAAGTCAAACATCCTATCGGCCTTGGTAATATCAAAGGTGAGCCTTTCAGCTTCCTTCTGGACAAACGGACAAGACACAAATTTCTTATCCTTCACCCATTCGGCAGCGCCGATGCTTAGCTCTTCATCGGAATCCTCTTCTTGCTCAATGAAGGTCACCTTCTTGTTCCAAGTCTTCCTGGGCTCAAAAGTCTTAACATCCTGATCGGCAATTCTCTGCACAAGGTGGCTTAGACTTTCAAACTCTTGAGACGCATACTTGTCTTTGATGTGCGGCAGTAATCCTTGGAAGGCCAAATCTGCCAATTGCCGATCATCAAGCACCAAGCTGTAGCACTTGTTTTTCGTGTCTCGCAGTCTCTGGACAAAGCTTTCCACCGATTCATCATTACGTTGCCTTAGCTTAACCAAATCGGTAATCTTGTTTTCATGTATGTTAGCGAAGAAGTATTTATGAAACTGCCTCTCTAGATCGGCCTATGTGATTACAGAGTTTGGAGGCAATGATACAAACCATGTGAACGCCGATCCAGACAACGATGATGAGAACAATCTCACCCTCAACTCTTCTCTGCTGGCAGCTTCTCCACACTGGATAATGAAGCGGTTGATGTGCTCCATTGTTGACGTGTCATCTTGGCCAGAGAATTTGGTAAAATCAGGCACCTTGTACCGATTTGGGAGAGGAATTAAGTCATATGCCGGAGGATACGGTGTCCGATAAGAATATGTATTAACCTTGGGTTTAATGCCGAATTGTTCCTTCATCACTTCGGCAATCTTATCGGTCCAATATGCATCCTGCTCCTGCCGACTCATTAGCTGATTGTTGACTGGTGGAGTCGGCTGATGCGCCCCTTCAGATCTTGGTGGAAGATGATTCGGAATAATTGGCATGGGCGCAGCACCAGTCATCTGGACGTTATGCATTGGTTGACCTACCAATGGATAACTTTGCACATTCACTGGATTATACTGTGGTATCATATTCATCGGTTGTTGTACTGATGCTCCACTCTGAATGTTTGGACTTCCATACTGATACATTAGTACGCCAGGCTGTTGAACCGGCGGCTGACTGGTCCATCCAGGATTATGAATCATCGGCATGTGACTTACCGATGGCTGACAGCTAACTGGAGTCTGCTGTTCCATCATAGGTTGACTTCTAGTTGCTATACTGTGTTGCATCGACACCGAGCTTGCTGATGGTGGCATCAGAGGTACTTTAGGAATCACCACCTGGAAATCTTCTGACGGCACTTGCACAGTTGGAGAAGACGTAGAGTAATGCATCATAGGGATCATCGGCTGTGATTGCATTGCCGATGCCATGGAACCCTTCCAAATTGAACTGTCTCCCTGCACCAGATTGGAACCAGCAGACGGATTTGAAGGCATACCGTATACCCACAAGTTGACGGGAGTTAGATGATTCTGGACAGCAGGTCCCGTCATTGCCGATGCCACCGGATCTGCACTAAGCTTGGTGACGCTTTTAGGACTTGGCCTTGGTGGTGTAGCCACATCGGCAGACGGATCCACAGGAGTGGAAGACGCCACTGGGGCTGCTGATGGGTTTATAGATGCCGATCCAGGTTGATGATACGCTGGACCAACATACTGAGGTGCTTGTCCTTCTTTGAAAGATTGCATAACAGCATTGTACACAGTATTGGACAGCACATTGGAGTGGCTAATTAATGCTTGATTTAAGGCAGAATTAACCATCTCTTGCAACTTACCAGGATTGGCATCATACGTGACCTGTCGTGGCAACGGTGGATCTTGCTTTTGGATGGCTTCGCCGCTCCTGCTTAGGCTGAAGGACTTCAGATACAACTATTTGTACTCCTCCATAGCCTGCTCCATAGCCATCTTTTGATCATCTTTCAGATCGGCCTCGGAGACTTCGATGACGTTCCTCTAGTTATCACCCATGATAGATGTATAATGGTCCCACCGGGTGTGCCAAAAGAGGTGTTGACACAAAAAGCATCAGGATCTGCGAACACCTCGGACTATTACCCGAATTCGATATCCAAAGGTGTGCCAGTCGATTTGACCAGTTAATCGACAAGGACGATAACTAGAACAAGATTTGGACAAGACAACGGCGATACGCCCAGATGTCAAGATTCAGACTTCATCAGGATAACTAGAGGAGAGCTAAACGAGATAATAGCGATGCGCCCGGATGTCAAAGCTCAGATTACTCCCACGCAGAACTTGCAAGGGTTTGATGGAGATCAAGGAGATGCAGCCCGTCGAAGCTTGAAGAACTCGTAGATAAACTAAGGCTAATGCAATAAAAGGGTAAATTGCAATAAAGGTAAATAAGAGTAATTGATTTGTTTGATGTATGATTCATATATTACAGCACCCCTGGGTACCTATTTATACTCCAGCAGAGGGAGTTGTAGATAGATACGACTCGTACCTTTCCTAAACAAAACAAACTCCTATTTTAAAGGAAATAACTGACTCGCGCAGGAGTCAGACTCAAACAATAATATTTTCCTAAACAAAATCTTCTATTTTAAAGGAAATAAACGACTTGTACAAGAATCGGACTCAAACTGATATAATAATACTGGTATAAAATCACCAGTTTCCTTATCAAGCCCTTCTACGATGATCCTTTTCATCAGCAAACTTTCAATCTGCAACCTCCTTCTATCGGCATCGGCAATCCCTTCTGATGTCAACCGCCACGTCATCCTGTGCTCATTGGCATCATCTCTTTATCAGTAATATCCCCAATCGGCCATTCTTCACTCCCATTGGCAACATCCTTATCGGCAGCTTCCATCGGCAACAAACTTCATTTGCAGAATTCATTCTCATCGGTAAACTGCCGATGCCGATAGAAAACAGCTACCGATCAATGCAAGTCTTATCTCATTTGACACATGCCGAAAAATGGTGTCAACACAGAGCATGATAACAAAATCGACATTGGAGAGACAACGTCTAAATAAAAGTTATTCCAGCAATTACAACTTCATCCTACTGATGCGATAAGCGACCACCTCACAAATGTTCCTAGTCCAGAGATCAAACTCATGATGAATTTGACCCTGCAGGCTACAGTACATAATGACCCATAGTATATCACCAAAACGGCAACACTCATTCTAGACGCATTGATGAGGCCCAACGACGACGACTAAGTTAGGCACATCCTCCGGGGCACGAATCCCCAACCGTTGCCAGATCCTGTGCATATCGTCACGAGAACGCTCCCAAAGACGACGCAAGCTTCGATCACAAAACCAACCATCTGGAAGAGCACCTTCGACGAGGCGACCAAGGATACCAGGCGTCTCCGGATTCGCCAAATCAGCATAATACAGCATCATAGCCCTGAAGTACATCGTGACATCGTCTCCGGCAGCCACCGCCCTTCTAATAAGATCCTACCCACCAGGATCTCGGCCGAAAACCATCAACCACTCCAAGCCACGGAAGAACAACGCCTCACGGTGGTCGACATTGAGAAAGCTCTGCACAAAGGCAGGCTCCAAGAAGGCATAGTAGGGTCGACAAAAGTCCTGAAGACGCCGAAGAGACACGAGCCGAATCGTCCAAGCATCGTCACAAAATCAGCAGAAGAGGCGGCAGATTGGGCGAATCCTCGCATACTCACGCACATTGTCGCCGCCATCGATCACTTGAAGAAGAATCCGAAAAACCAACTCCTTCGGCAATGCCAGCAGGGCGGAGAAGCCAACCGCAAGGCACGCACCGTCTCCCTCCATCTTCGCCGATTAAACCCTAACGCCGACGACCTCTCCTACACTTCGCCCAAAATTTGCTGGTGGCAAGCGTGGAGATTGTTGAACAAGACAGATCGGAATCCCCATGAATCACCACGGATATATAGTATTGAATCGCCGGCTATTCGAGTCCTAATCGCACTAAAGCAAAGAAACGCGACCCTTTGAGAGATCTCTAGTGTTTTGGATAATTGATGAACCCTCAAGTACTAACCTAGCTCTAAGTGTTTGAGTAGGTATAGTACACTCATTGAAGATGATGACAAGTGGTGGAGCAAGCAAAGGTGGTGGAGACCTAGAGCTCACACTTGGAGAAGAAGGAGAATGGAAAGACCATAAGCTAAACAAGGCAAAGGTATATTCTAGGGCTTTTGTTTTGGTGATCAAGACACCAAGTGGGTGTGATCACATTTAGGTTAGACAACCGTACTATTAAGAGGGGAAATGCAAAAGTGATTGCGGTTTGTCAAGTGCCACTAGGTGTTATCTATATTGCATGAGCATTTAGGACCTAGTGACATACACCATGCTAAATGATAAGTGAAACATGCCAAGACAAGCTCATCTAAGTGGATACTTAGTGCTTGGCAACTTAGAGCAGAGGTGGAAGAAGCAGAGACGCACAGAGGGCATCGGCCGCTGAAGAAAAGGGCGTCGGACGCTGTCCGACGCAACGGACTATGGCGTCGGACGCTGGGACTATGAACCCCGTGTGTCCGTCGGCCACTCAGAAGCTCTAGAGAAATTCTAGAGCGTGACGGACAGCGTCCGTCGCATCGCCGTGGAGCATCCGTCGGGCTTCCAGAGACTTTGCAAGCGAGCAGTTTGAAGACATGCGCCGGACGCTGGAGGACCAAGCGTCGGACGCTGGCACGAAGTGTCCGTCGCCCATGAAGCAGCCCAACGGCGAGTTCTGACAGGGCGTCGGATGCTGGCGACGGAGCGTCCGTCACCCCCGTGAAGAGCGTCCGTCGCCAACTTAACAGGGCAACGACTAGTGGACTTTGAGGGGGTCTATAAATATGTGTTTCCCGGCTAGGGGATCTCTCTCTCTCTCTCGCACATTTGAACATCTTGAGACTCCTTTGAGCTGAGCAAACTCCCTCCCACTCATCTTCATGCTTAGTTAGTGAAAACCCAATAGAGATTGAGTGATCCAAGTGCATTTCGCATATAGCTTGCATCTAGTGGCACTTGGGAGGCGTTCTCGCTGTGGATTTCTTGTTGCTCTTAGTGATTGCCATCACCTAGACTGTTTGGAGCAGCGGTGGTAGATCGAGAAGCTTGGTGATTGTGCTTCGTCGACTACAAGTTGATTGTGAGGGGTTCTTGTGCCTTCCCCACGGGATATCGCAAAGGTAACTCTAGCGGATTGCTCATGGCGGTTCAATAGCCTCATCTTGTGTTGGTTGTGCGGCACCCGGTGATGGGTTTGGCGTGTGAAGCCAATTAGCACGTGAACCTCCAAGTGAGTGTCTTGCCACAACGGGGACTAGCTAGTTGGCAAACTAGTGAACCTCGGAAGAAAATCAAGTGTCAACCATTGTCTCTTGTGATTTATTGACTTCATTGGTTCATCCCCTACTACTCCTTGACGGTATAAACTCCTTTCCCATCTTCGCATTACCTTATTCATACTTGTCCTAGTATATTAGGTTGTGCCTAGAGGGCTACTAGAATTTAGTAGGCATTGAGTGATCCTAGAGCTATTTAGGATAGAAATTGTGGTTAGGTGGCTTTGCATCCCCTAGTAGGCTAGTGCAAGTCAAGCTTCGCTTCTTTGCTATTTAACTTGTTGTTGAGATTGTTTTTAGATTTTGATTTAGGCTATTCACCCCCCCCCCTCTAGCCATCACTTAGGACCTTTCAAGTGGTATCAAAGCTAGTACACCGTTGATTTGAGGCTTAACAACCTACGGTGTGAAGATGGCTCATATCAACAACATGAAGAAACCACCCAAGTTTGATGGCTCAAACTATGGCTATTGGAAAGTGAAGATGACCGCTCATATCAAGTCAATTAGCCGGAAGGTTTGGCTTGTGGTGGACAAGAAGTTTGAGGTAGTGAGTGAGGCGGCTCCTACTCCTCAAGAGGAAGAAAAGTTGCAACACAATGATATTGCTCTAAGTGCTATTCATAAGGCACTTGATGAAAAAGTGTTTGAGCAAATCAAGAATCTTGAGATTGCTCATGAGGCTTGGAAGAAGCTAGAAGAATCATTTGAAGGCACTCAAGCCATCAAGAGTGCAAAGGCATACATCCTCAAGGAAAAGTTCGCAAGCTTCAAGATGGAGGATGATGAGAATGTGCCGGAGATGTTCCATAGACTACAAGTGCTAGTCAATGATCTCACGACTCTTGGTGAGAAGGTTGAGGACAAGTACTTCTCTCACAAGTTCTTGAGAAGTCTCCCATCTCGGTTTGAGACTCCTGTGACCTTGATTGTGAGAGGTGGATTGGATACCGTGACTCCTAACCAAGTCTTGGGAGATGTGATGACACAAGATGCTTATCGGGACAACAAAGAGAAAGATGTCAGTAAAGAAGAAAAGAAAGATGAGAAGAAGAGCATAGCTTTCAAAGCTAATTCATCACACAAGAGCAAGGGCAAAGCCAAGGATGAAGAATCAAGTGAGGATGAAGACTCAAGTGCTAGTGAAGTGGATGAAGAAGAAATGGCTCTCTTTGTGAGAAAGTTTGGAAGATTCATGAAGAAGAAGGGCTATCATGCAAGATGGAAGAGACCATCTTCCAAGAACTTTGATGAGCCAAGGAAGTGCTTCAAGTGTGGAAGCTTTGATCATCTCATTGCTCATTGTCCATACAATAGTGACAAAGATGATGATGATCACAAGAAGAGAGACAAGAAAGAGAAGAAGCCCACCTTTGACAAGAAGAAGAAGAAGGGGTATTCTCATATAGTGACATGGGATAGTGACTCTTCATGTGATGATGATGATCAAGAAAAGAAGACCACTACCAAGAAGAAGGCCTTTGCAAGCATTGCAATGAGGGACAAGATCTCTCTATTTGACCCTCCATCATCATGCTTCATGGCTAAGTCCACTAAGGTACTTTCTCATGATGAGAGTGAGAGTGAGAGCGATAGTGATAGTGAGGAGCCCTCAAGGGAGGAACTCATGGACATGCTTGAACACGCTAAGGAATACATTGATAAGAATAGGAAGGAATGCAAGGAATTGCGCAAGACCAATGTGGCTCTTGAGCAAAACCTTGATGAGGTCGTAGCATCTCATGAGAGGCTAATGGAAGCCCATGAGAAGCTAGTGAAGTCTCACACTAAGCTTGAAAGAGCTCATTCCTCTCTCTTAGATCAAAGTAAGAAAGAGATTGTTCCAACATGTGACATGGGAGTTACTTGTGATATTCTTGATGAATCATTTTATGCTCCAATCATTGTTGCTCCCACTAACCCCTCTTGTAGCACTATTCCTTCTACTTCATCTACTAGTGATGGTTTCACTTGTGATGGCTCACTTATGGTGGAAAATCAAACCCTTAGGAAGGAGGTTACAAAGCTCAATCACTCCTTAGCTAAGTCTTATGGAGGTGAGGACCACTTGCTTATGTGCTTAGGTAGCCAAAGAGCATCTCTCTATGAAGGACCAAGAACGGCGACCAGAGGGGGGGGTGAATGGGAGCCAAATAAAATTCAACTCAAAGACTTGGCCCTTATCCCAAACTCACACCCAAAACTTGACCTTGGAAGAACCGACTCGCACACGACCTAACAATTAGGTGGACACCTTAGGAATACCCCTAAAGGTGCAGCAGAGCAGTCGGAGAAGATGGAGAACAATCGAAGCCACAAACTCGAAACCGATACACCGAGAGAAGTACTCTCAATCCCTAGAGAGAAGAGGCAAGAGAACACCCAAAAATACTTATGAGAACTGGTCTCAAAAGTACCTAATCATGTTCCTTACGTGAATACGAATCCAACGCAACAAACGGAACTTGATTCGGAGTCCGGACGAGAGAGAAACGGCCAAAACAACGATCAATAGTGACCACAGGACTACTTTGAAAGTGGTCCGAAGGTACCACATGACCAATGCAAGTGGTCCGGTGGTATGGTCCGAAGCTAGGGTCCTTGCTGTACTTTTTTGGCCACACCACAGGACCACTTGCAATGGTCCGGTGCTATGGTCCGGTGGGTGGTCCGGAGGGTAGTCCGACGGAAAAATCAGTCAAACAGTATGCACCCAAGCTCCGGACTAGTGGTCCGAAGGTACCACAGGACCAATGCAAGTGGTCTGGTGGTATGGTCCGGTGCTAGGGGTTGTGCTATTATGTTTTGGCAAGAGCATAGGACCACTCGCTATGGTCGGAGGTATGGTCTGGAGGGTGGTCCGGTGCTCACGAACAGAGCGTATGGTCGGAGGGTATGGTCGGAGGGTGGTCTGGAGGTACGGTCTTTACTTGGTCGACTCGGTCTACCTCCATGTCTTCTCGCACTCGCCGGTGCCAAGTACTAGCCACCACAGCTAGTCCGCCGGCGCCCATGGTCCCTCAGTCCGAGCCCCGCTTCCGCCCTTCACCGCTCTCATTCCATCAGCACGGCAAGCCTCTACTCGACCTTCTCCACGCCATTGACCACTGTCACTAGGCATAGCACCTGCACACCACAAGCCGATAGACAAGCACATGTTTCTGCTTTTGCAGAGGTTAGGATAAGCCACTCAAACTGAAACACTCACGTGTTGGACGATCACTCATCATCAAAGCTGAACATACATGGGTACTTATCCACCATGTGTTCGCAATCTCCCCCTTGATGAGTGCATTGTCAACACAAGTGCATTTCAGATTTGAGCCACAAGGTAAAGCTCTCCAAATGACCAAAAAGCTACCAAAGCCAAAATAGGGTCACTTGAGAGAAGCAAACACGATACCAATTAAAAGCATCCTTAAAAACACCTCATGAAAAAACCACTTACAGATGTCAAACAAAAGCACATGGGCAACGGCTCGACGCAACCAAGCAAAGCAAAGCTAGCCCTCAAGAAGAGGCAGAAACGGGCTCAACACCGCTAGCAAGTCCAAGATACCAATCACAGCTCTCAAAGCTCAAACTTCCAATTTAAACACTAGGGGAGCTCAAAAGATACCAATTGAAACCACTTATGTCCCCTAATGCTCAAGAAGCAATCGAAACCTATCAAAGTCAACAAAACAAGCTAGATCCTCCAGAAGAGGCAAAGGCTCAACACATCTAGCAAAAGCTCCCCTAGGAACTAGCATTCTCAAGAACCCAAGAAGGGGTGAAAAGAGCCAAGTCAAAGAGATACCAATTAAGCTCAAAAAGCACATTTTCCCCCCCTTGGAAGTAGATGACTGAAAATGGAATGAAATGCACATCTCTCCCCCCTTGTTGACATATGAAGCTCATCAAACATCATCAACTCAAGATCCGGCTACAAATTCCATGAAATGCAAAATGAGTGCAAAAGCTTCATACTTAGAACTAAGACAATGAATAGATGCTCTAAGTGATGTGATCCTATGAGAATAGGAAAAGCTCTACGTGCCCAACAAAGACTCAAGTTGATCTTAGGATCACTTTAGAGGCTATTTTAGAGAGCATATCATGTGAGAGCAGAGAAAGAGTATCACCTCCTAGAGATAGCTATACATGGTAAACAAGATAGGATCTATCTCAAATCAATCTCATGTATTGCAAGTAAAATTATCCCTTAGCAAAGTTCATACAACAAGCCAATGACCCAACTGAATGAATTTTCCAAATTTTGGAGTTTTGCAGCCAATTTTCAGTTTTAGGCACATTTAAGTTGTATGCGAGTGGTTGTCTGCAAAGTGATGCCACTGCTTACCAACCGGGAGAAGTCAAAGGACTTTACACACCGGTTTTGGTCATACACGACACCGCTCAAGTATCGACCCATATGGGAAGCAGTCTCGAACACACGGTGAAGTGCTCACAACGCAGACCCAACTCGATCTTTCCAATTCACAAAACAGAGAGCAATTTCATTTTAGATATTAATCATGGTGCTCAAAGGTAGTGAATGAAACAAAGAAGAGCCATAGTTACAAGCTATATACAAGGCAGCCAAGAAGGATCTTCAAAAGCTTACACATGCTAGTGCCATTTGAGAGGTGACATGGGGAATTTAAATTCAGTTTTAAAGCTTTTCTAACTTAGCTCTATTGCATATCATATAGATCAAAAAGAGTCTAAGTCAGGCAACACCATAGACACATAAAGCACCTCAAACAGAGCATAAATTCATTATATTGGCTATAGATATGAAGCTTAAAATTAACTATGTCACAAATGCAAATGAGATGCAAAATGCAGTGACACGAACTAACACAATCAAGACACCAATAGAGAAGAAGGACAAAGAAAAGACAAAAAGAACCAGAAAGAACTATGATACACAAAACTTTCCTCTAAAAAGGAAAGCAAACACCCAACTCGCCCGAAGGCGAGAAAACGCAGCTTGATCCAAAGGCTTAGTGAGAATATCCGCAAGTTGGTTTTGGGTCTCGACATGCCGGAGGTCAATGTCGCCCTTCTCGTAATGATCACGCAAAAAGTGAAAGCAGACCTCAATGTGCTTGGTCTTCGAATGAAACACGGGATTTTTAGCCACACTAATTGCACTCATGCTATCACAAAGCAGAGGCACCTTAATAAGCTCAAGACCAAAATCTCTCAAAGTGGCTATCATCCAAATCAACTGAGAGCAACAACTAGCCGCGGCAACGTACTCAGCCTCGCACATCGACTGTGCCACGCTAGATTTCTTGCAAGAAGACCAAGAAACCAAAGAAGACCCGAGAAATTGGCAAGTTCCAGAAGTGTACTTTCGATCAAGACGGCATCCGGCAAAATCAGCGTCAGAGTAACCACAAAGCACAAGGGAGGAAGAGGTGGAAAACCAGAGACCAAATTCTAGAGTGAATCGCAGGTACCTCATGATGCGTTTCACCGCTTGCTTGTGCGAAGTCCGTGGGGACGCCTGAAAACGTGCACACAAGCAAACGGTGAACTGAATGTCCGGTCAGGTCGCTGTCAGGTACAGAAGTGACCCGATCATGCTTCGGTACTCAGTCTGGTCCACCGCCTCTCCTTCCTCGTCCGCATCCAAGGCAGTAGTGGTTGACATAGGCGTCGAGAGGGGCTTTGCCTCGCCCATGTCAAACTTCTTCAAGATATCCTTCGTGTACTTGCCTTGGTGCACAAATGTCCCTTCCCGGGTTTGCTTGATTTGCAACCTGAGAAAGAAAGTCAACTCTCCCATGATGCTCATCTCAAATTCCCTGCTCATAAGATCTGCAAACTTGGCTACAAGAGCATGAGAAGAACCACCAAAGATGATATCATCCACGTATATTTGGACAAGGAGAGTGTCTTTGCCTTGCTTGAGGAGAAACAACATCTTATCTACCGATCCCATTTTAAAGCCCTTAGCAAGCAAAAAGGTTTTTAGCCAATCATACCATGCTCTAGGTGCTTGTTTCAAACCATACAAAGCTTTGTGAAGTTTAAAAACATGGTTTGGAAACTTGGGATTTTCGAAACCGGGAGGTTGTTTAACATAAACTTCCTCCTCTATGTAGCCGTTTAAGAAAGCACTTTTAACGTCCATTTGAAAAGGTTTAAAACCCTTAGAAGCCGCAAAAGCTAGAAGGATTCTAATGGCTTCTAAATGAGCTATGGGAGCAAAGGTTTCCTCATAGTCTATTCCCTCCTTTTGACAAAAGTCTTGAGCTACCAACCTAGCCTTGTTGCACACTACCAGCCCATCCTCAGTTTGTTTGTTTTTGAAAACCCATTTGGTACCTATAGGGTGGCAACTAGGTGGTAGAGGAACTAAGACCCAAATGCGGTTTCGCTCAAAGTTTTCTAACTCCTCATGCATGGCATTAACCCAATCCGGATCCATCAAAGCATGTCCAACATCTCGGGGCTCAAAAGAAGCGACAAAGGCCGAATGAGCAAAGTGAGAGATATAGGACCTGGACCGCGTGACTCGACGGTCAATGTCGCCGATGATGTTCTCTGGCGGGTGTTGCCGCTGGATGTGACGGGGAGCCTGCCTGGACGAAGTGGCCTCCCCCTCAACAGCAGCTGGAGCTCCCTCAGGTGCAGCGTGCACCATCTGAGGAAGCTTCTCGAACGGCCCCCATGTAGAGGAAGTAGTCAGGTTGGGACCGTGAGCCGAAGTGGACGTCGCAAGGTCGACGGGGGCAGTCGGTGGAGTCGGCTTGGGATCACCCCAATCGGCATCGTCCTGCTCCTCCTCCACAAAGATGCTAGTGTTCACCTCATCATCACCTGCAAGCTCAAAAGTTGTGGAAATATAGGGCATAGTCTCATCGAAGGTAATCTCACAAGTCTCCATCAATCGGTTAGTCTCAAGGTTAAGTGCACGATAAGCACGAGAGTGAGTAGAATAACCAAGAAAGATATCGTCAGAATATCGTGATTCAAATTTCTCCAACTTACTGCCCTTTTTGAGGATGAAGCACTTGCACCCAAACACCTATAGGTGACTTACCTTGGGTGGTCTCCCAAATCGCAGCTCATAAGAGGTCTTCTTCTTGAAAGCTCGGAGAAAAATGCGATTGGAAACATAGAAAGCAGAACTAAGTGCTTCGGCCCAATACCGCCTAGGAGTCCTATGCTCATCGAGCATCGTCCTGGCCATCTCAACAAGGGTCTTATTCTTGCGCTCAACAACACCGTTCTGCTGGGGAGTGTGAGGTGAGAAAAACTGGTGGTCGAGACCAAAGAGGAGCAAAGAGTTGCAAAGTGAGCATTCTTAAATTCTGTGCCATTGTCACTGCGGATAGCTCTCATGGCATTCTTAGGTAGCTCATTTTGCAATCTCAAATTCAGATCTCGAACAAGTGGAAAAGCCTCATCCTTACTCTCCAAAAAGAACACCCAAGAGTATCTCGAGTAGTCATCAACGGCTACAACCACATACCACTTCCCTCCTTCCGACCTGACCCGAGCTGGACCAACTGTGTCCATGTGTAAGAGCTCGCCGGGTCGAGTGGTCATGATCTCAGTCACAGGAGGAGGGGAAGCAGCAACCATCTTGACATGCCTGCAAGGATGGCAAACCAAATCCTTCTCGAACTTCAGCTTTGGCAATCCTTGGATAAGGTCCATTGAGCTAAGCCTTGCAAGCAAGTGAAAACTCAAATGTCCCAATCTCCTATGCCGCTTCCAAAGCTCGGAGGAAGAACCGGCAAGAAGACAACGAGAAGGTCCGAAAGAGATAGAAAAATCCGCACAAAAAACCTTCCCGAAAGGTAAAATCCGGCAAACAAGCTCACCACGAGAGTCCAAAATCGAGAGAGATTAGGCTTGAAACTCACTTCAAAACCGTCATCAAGGAGTTGCAAAACCGAAAGAAGGTTAAAAAGCAAATTCGCAACCAACGCAACATCCTTGAGGGCAAAAGACGAATTGACTCGGATGGACCCCTAGAGACAACCTTACCTTTACTCTTCTCCCCTAATGTGATATACTCGGTGTGGCACACGGGGTCGAGGCTGGAGAACCACTTGGCACTTCTGGTCATATGGCGTGAACATCCAGAATCCACAAGCCAAGTCTCCTCCAGTCCTCCTTCCTACATCAATAAAAGACATAGGGTGAGCAAATGGACCAACACTGGGGTTAGTAAACTATGAAGGATACCAGTGTTGTCCCACTTGCCCAAAGAATGGGTTAGGAGAAAAACCAAACATCTACTGCCCCATGGAGGGATAGTGATCACCACAATAGGGAAAACGTGGTCCGCTAAAGAAGGGTGGAGTAAAGCCACCGCCACGAGGCCCGTAGTCGTATGGGTCACGACCGGTACCCCGCCGGGCACGACCACCACGTGGTCTCGCCTCCTGAGGCCTAGCACCTTGATGCATTGTACCTCTAGGCCTAGTAGTGCGCCTCTGAACTTCCGGTTCACGCACCCCAACTCATGGGTGGTACATGTCCCGGTTGTTCAACTCATCCTGCCTCCGATCATCTCTCTTCCTCCTAAAGCAAAACTCAGCCAAGTGCCCATCCCGCTCACAATACTCACAATGGTACGTCACCACACTCTTGGTAGGCACTCTCTTGTTGTGTTGGGTGGCTCTAGCTTTCTTAGGAAGGGGATCACAAGAGATGTTCTGCAATGTGTCAAGTGGGTTGCGAAGATGGTTCGGTTTTGTAATCCACACTTGCTTCTGTGGAGTGGTTTTGGGTGGCTCTTCAAACACACCATCTCTCAGAGGAAACTCAGAGGGGTCGGTAGGCTTAGGTGGAGTGATCTTGGTAAGCTTGGGAGTTGTGGTGGGTTTCTCATTCTCGCTCAAACTACTGCACTCACCGATCTTACCGAACATGCTATCGTCCTTCCCACCTATAGCAAAGCCTACTCCCGTGCTGCTAGCCCTTTTGCATTGGCTGAGCATCATCCCCAACTGCGGCTCTCGGCAAGACACCCAGCTCAAGATGGACCGAAGGTATGTGTTTTCTTCCTCGGTAGGCATCTTGTCGTGTCTGCACGATGCGATCTCAAGCTCCAAAGCCTCAAAGCGTTCCGACTCTCTAGTGCTATCTGAGCTGACCTTCTCTAGCACAGCAATCCTAGCATCTCTTTGTGCCAGCTCAGAATGCAATCCTAAGCAAGACTTGCACGCACCAAGTAAGCTAGGCCTAGCCTTCAGCTCACTGACCCCCTCAAGTAGAGTGCCATACTTGTCCTGGAGAGTGACAAGACCAGACATGTGGATGGCACAAGTATCACACTCTACCTCCTCAGTAACCACCACGGACGCCTTAGCAAACTCTAGCTCATGCAGCGTGCTAAGATACTTAGCCTTGAAATCGTTCCTCTTGCACGCGGCACGCTTGAGCAAAGCATCCTGACTCATCAAGGTGTCGTTCAAAGACTCAATCTCGAGAGAGAGAGAGGGATGCGATGGTGGGTGGTACCTCGGGTGTGTCGGAGTCGTAGTCGTAGTCAGGGCCATCCTTGCGCTTCCCGACCTTGCCTTCTTCAATCGCCATGGTGCAAAAGCCACCGTGCTTGGCGTCGGCGTAGAAGCATAGGCCATTGAGCTTGTCCTCAACCTTTCCCTTGGACTCATCATCGCTCGAAGAAGCACATCCGTCGGAGGAGGCATCGATGTCGCTGAGGGAGGCGAGGAAGGCTCAGTGCTTGGCCTTCACCTTGTCGATCACCTTCTTGGAGGACCTTCGGTGGTAGCCACCCTTGGACTTGTGCTTGTCCTCGAAGTGGTGCTCGCGCTTATCCTTGCGCTTGGTGAAGTCCCCCGCAGCTTTCTTGGGGCAGTTTGTGATGAAGTGATCCTCATCACCGCAACGGTAGCACCCCTTGGCTAAGCCACCACGCCGACGGTACAAACGGTTGTTGTGAAACCGTGAGAACTTGGTGATGACCAAAGGCAACTCATCATCTCCGAGAGCCTCCACTTGCTCCTCTATCACAGAAATCAAAGACAAAGCAAACAAGAAGTGTGAAGGGTCAGAGGAGGAAGAAGACGTACCGTCGGGGCCAGAAACCAATGCCATAGATGGTTTCGACGGGTTTTCAAGCTTGGCCCGGGTCTGGTAGTCAATCTCTGAGGACTTGAGCTTGCTGAACAGCTCGTCCACGGTCAGGGCATCATAGCCTGGTGACTCCTGGATGACAGCCACCTTCATCTCCCATACCTTCTGATCAAGAGCATGCAAAAGCTTGATAGCCATCTCATGATCATCATAAGGCAAGTTGGCTCGATTGGCAAGCATCTTGTTGATGATAGATTGGAAGCGAGTGAACATCCCGTCAACAGATTCGCCGGCCAACTGAGCAAAGTTCTCGTACTCTCTACAGTATGTGTCAAAGAGTCTAGGAGGTAAGCCAAAACTTGGAGGTAAGCCGACATGCGCACCTTCCAATAGGCAAAGTTGGTACCATCGAAGTAGGGAGGTTTACCAGCACCTCGCTCCATGTCGCCTTCGCGGATCAAGAACCGTGTAAGGTGGATTGATCCTTAACCGGCTCTGATACCAATTGAAGGACCGAGAACGCCGACCAGGGGGGGTGAATGGGAGCCTCAAAATTTCTCTCAAAATGTTCGGGCCACTCTTCCAAAAACCAAACCCAGTTGCTGGGTGCTCAACCTCCCCCTCGCGTTGCTCGGGGGATCCAGATGAAAACGGAGAAAAGAGAGCTCACCGGTAGTGGAGGAAAATCACCGAAAACCCCAAAACACAGGTTCTCAATCCCTAGCGAAAAGAGGCAAGATAGAGGCTCCGGACCAGATGGAGCTGAGCCACCAGACTATAGCGAGTAGTCCGGAGCTCAGGTCCGACGCTTTCACCCGCCGAGACAGAAGAACACAGTGAGCACCCTAGCTTCGGACCAGAGGCTCCGGACTAGTCCGACGCCACCTCCGGACCAAGGAAGGTGGTCCGGTGCTCACTCGCCAGACAATCCAGTAAGGTACCGACCTCCGGACCAGACCACCAGACTAGCCCGTCGGACCAAGGAGAGTGGTCCGATGCGTGGTAGTGTTTCTCAGCAGAGCCACCGGACCACTCGTCAAAGGTCCGGTGCTCAAAAACCGGGAGGTCCGGAGGGTGGTCCGACGCCTCTTGCTGCTTGACACGAGAAAGGTCAGGACCACCGGACCACTTGCTATGGTCCGGAGCTTAAGGAGAAGTGGTCCGACGCTCACAGGGGAAAAATTGTTCATCGCGAAAATCGTTTTCACTCTGCCAAATCTTCTCAAAACTCAACCAAATGATCACCAACTGCAACCAAACTTTGTAGGCATGATCCTAGTGTAGTTGGGGAGCTATCCCGAAGAAATCATTGCTCAATTTGGAGAGGGTAAATGAGAACACTTAGATTTGGGGGAGAAGGAGGAAAATGAAGAACACCACAAAGAAATCGCCCGATCTACGCACTCGTGAGGTTTGAGGAGAAATCCTTCGGTGCAAAGAAGCTCCTCACGATTACGAACAACTTGGTTCAAGACGATTTTGGAAAGCTACTCTCAACAAAGAGAAATCATCTCGGGGAAAAGAGAGAGCAAAAGCAAAACAGGAAGAACACAAGCAAACCTAGGACACAATCACGAAATCGAAGCCACCATGGCTTACGGAGGTTACGGCCTCCGATTCCTCGCAACAATCACAAGTTCTTACACCGGTGACACGGTGGATCTCAATCAAGAAGAAGCTAGGGAAGGGAAAACCAAGGAATAGGTGGGAGAGAGAGTAATGCAAGAGATAAGGATGAGGATACCCTTCATCCTCTATTTAATGAGGCTTTGGCTATTTCCCAAAGACCCCCCTAGATACAAGACCGAATTACGTAGCCCTAAGACATTGTAATCCATGTTGGTAACTCTCAGCCACTCATTTGAATGGATGGCCCCGCTTCCTGCCGGGAGTTGCCGTCGCCTCAATGCAACCTCCAAGATTCCGCCATGTGCCATGCCCGCTTCCTCGGAAGCTCCGCCCGGGTTTTGAGGCCCAAACCCGTGAAACCCGCCACCGGTAGCTTTGGGCTCAACTACCGAACCCCGAGTTTTGCGGCCCAAACTCGGAAACTGACGCGGATGGTTTTGAGGCCCAAACCACCAAACAACTCAACACGAGTCACCTTGTCTTCGCCCGGTCAGACTCCGAGTCCCCTGAGCCTCCGCTCGACTCGCGCGTCCGCCGTCTTGACTCTGCCGACTCGGTCTACTTCCATGTCTTCTCGCACTCGCCGGTGCCAAGTACTAGCCACCACAGCTAGTCCGCCGGCGCCCATGGTCCCTCAGTCCGAGCCCTGCTTCCGCCCTTCACCGCTCTCAGTCCATCGGCACGGTAAGCCTCTACTAGACCTTCTCCACACCATTGACCACTGTCACTAGGCATAGTACATGCACACCACAAGCCGATAGACAGGCACACATTTGCTTTTGCAAAGGGTTATAATCAAGCCACTCAAACTAAACCGCTCAAGTGTTGGGCAATCACTCATCACAAAACTTAACTACATGGGTACTTATCCACCATGTGTTCGCACCAAGCACCAAGCCTTACTCGCATCCCTCAGCGACATCGATGCCTCCTCCAATGGAGTTGCTTCTTCGAGCGATGATGAGTCCAAGGGAAAGGTTGAGGACAATCTCAACGGCCTATGCTTCTATGCCGACGCCAAGCACGATGTCTTTTGCACAATGGCGATTGAAGAAGGCAAGGTCGGCAAACGCAAGGAAGGCCCCGACTACGACTACGACTCCGACACACCCGAGGTACCACCCACTGTCGAGTCCCTCTCTCTCGAGATTGAGTCTCTGAATGACACCTTGATGAGTCAGGATGCTTTGCTCAAGCGTGCCACGTGTGAGAGGAACGATTTCAAGGCTAAGTATCTTAGCACGCTGCATGAGCTAGAGTTTTCTAAGGTGTCAATGGTGGTTACCGAGGAGGTAGAGTGTGATGCTTGTGCCATCCACATGTCTAGTCTTGTCACTCTCCAGGACAAGTATGGCACTCTACTTGAGGAGGTCAGTGAGCTGAAGGCTAGGCCTAGCTTACTTGGTGCGTGCAAGTCTTGCTTAGGCTTGCGTTCTAAGCTAGCACAAAGAGATGCTAGGATTGTTGTGCTAGAGAAGGTCAGCTCAGATAGCACTAGAGAGTCGGATCGCTTTGAGGCTTTGGAGCTTGAGATCGCGTCGTGCAAACACGACAAGATGCGTACCGAGGAAGAAAACACATACCTTCGGTCCATCTTGAGCTGGGTGTCTTGCCGAGAGCCGCAGTTGGGGATGATGCTTAGCCAATGCAAAAGGGCGCCAGCATGGGAGTAGGCTTTGCTATAGGTGGGAAGGACGATAGCATGTTCGGTAAGATCGGTGAGTGCAGTGGTTTGAGCAAGAATGAGAAACCCACCACAACTCCCAAGCTTACCAATATCACTCCACCTAAGCCTACCAACCCCTCTGAGTTTCCTGTGAGAGATGCTGTGTTTGAAGAGCCACCCAAAACCACTCCACAGAAGCAAGTGTGGATTGCAAAACCGAACCATCTTCGCAACCCACTTGACACACTGCCAGACATCTCTAGTGACCCCCTTCCTAAGATAGCTAGAGCCACTCAACCCAACAAGAGAGTGCCTACCAAGAGTGTGGTGAGGTACCATTGTGAGTATTGTGAACGGGATGGGCATTTGGCTGAGTTTTGCTATAGGAGGAAGAGAGATGATCGGAGGCAGTTTGAGTTGAACAACTGGGACATGTACCACCCACGAGTTGGGGTGTGTGAACCGGAAGTTCAGAGGCGCACTACTAGGCCTAGAATTACAATGCATCAAGGTGCTAGGCCTCAGGAGGCGAGACCACGTGGTGGTCGTGCCCGGCGGGGTACTGGTCGTGACCCATACGACTACGGGCCTCGTGGCGGTGGCTTTACTCCACCCTTCTTTAGCGGACCACGTTTTCCCTATTGTGGTGATCACTATCCCTCCATAGGGCAGTAGATGTTTGGTTTTTCTCCTAACCCATTCTTTGGGCAAGTGGGACAACACTGGTATCCTTCATAGTTTACTAACCCCAGTGTTGGTCCATTTGCTCACCCTATGTCTTTTATTGATGTAGGAAGGAGGACTGGAGGAGACTTGGCTTGTGGATTCTGGATGTTCACGCCATATGACCAGAAGTGCCAAGTGGTTCTCCAGCCTCGACCCCGTGTGCCACACCGAGTATATCACATTCGGGGAGAAGAGTAAAGGTAAGGTTGTCTCTAGGGGGTCCATCCGAGTCAATTCGTCTTTTGCCCTCAAGGATGTTGCGTTGGTTGCGAATTTGCTTTTTAACCTTCTTTCGGTTTTGCAACTCCTTGATGACGGTTTTGAAGTGAGTTTCAAGCCTAATCTCTCTCGGATTTTGGACTCTCGTGGTGAGCTTGTTTGCCGGATTTTACCTTTCGGGAAGGTTTTTTGTGCGGATTTTTCTATCTCTTTCGGACCTTCTCGTTGTCTTCTTGCCGGTTCTTCCTCCGAGCTTTGGAAGCGGCATAGGAGATTGGGACATTTGAGTTTTCACTTGCTTGCAAGGCTTAGCTCAATGGACCTTATCCAAGGATTGCCAAAGCTGAAGTTCGAGAAGGATTTGGTTTGCCATCCTTGCAGGCATGTCAAGATGGTTGCTGCTTCCCCTCCTCCTGTGACTGAGATCATGACCACTCGACCCGGCGAGCTCTTACACATGGACACAGTTGCGGTGATGAGGATCACTTCATCACAAACTGCCCCAAGAAAGCTGCGGGCGACTTCACCAAGCGCAAGGATAAGCGCGAGCACCACTTCGAGGACAAGCACAAGTCCAAGGGTGGCTACCACCGAAGGTCCTCCAAGAAGGTGATCGACAAGGTGAAGGCCAAGCACTGAGCCTTCCTCGCCTCCCTCAGCGACATCGATGCCTCCTCCGACGGATGTGCTTCTTCGAGCGATGATGAGTCCAAGGGAAAGGTTGAGGACAAGCTCAATGGCCTATGCTTCTACGCCGACGCCAAGCACGGTGGCTTTTGCACCATGGCGATTGAAGAAGGCAAGGTCGGGAAGCGCAAGGATGGCCCCGACTACGACTACGACTCCGACACACCCGAGGTACCACCCACCATCGCATCCCTCTCTCTCTCGAGATTGAGTCTTTGAACGACACCTTGATGAGTCAGGATGCTTTGCTCAAGCGTGCCGCGTGCAAGAGGAACGATTTCAAGGCTAAGTATCTTAGCACGCTGCATGAGCTAGAGTTTGCTAAGGCGTCCGTGGTGGTTACTGAGGAGGTAGAGTGTGATACTTGTGCCATCCACATGTCTGGTCTTGTCACTCTCCAGGACAAGTATGGCACTCTACTTGAGGGGGTCAGTGAGCTGAAGGCTAGGCCTAGCTTACTTGGTGCGTGCAAGTCTTGCTTAGGATTGCATTCTGAGCTGGCACAAAGAGATGCTAGGATTGCTGTGCTAGAGAAGGTCAGCTCAGATAGCACTAGAGAGTCGGAACGCTTTGAGGCTTTGGAGCTTGAGATCGCATCGTGCAGACACGACAAGATGCCTACTGAGGAAGAAAACACATACCTTCGGTCCATCTTGAGCTGGGTGTCTTGCCGAGAGCCGCAGTTGGGGATGATGCTCAGCCAATGCAAAAGGGCTGGCAGCACGGGAGTAGGCTTTGCTATAGGTGGGAAGGACGATAGCATGTTCGGTAAGATCGGTGAGTGCAGTAGTTTGAGCGAGAATGAGAAACCCACCACAACTCCCAAGCTTACCAAGATCACTCCACCTAAGCCTACCGACCCCTCTGAGTTTCCTGTGAGAGATGGTGTGTTTGAAGAGCCACCCAAAACCACTCCACAGAAGCAAGTGTGGATTACAAAACCGAACCATCTTCGCAACCCACTTGACACACTGCAGAACATCTCTTGTGATCCCCTTCCTAAGAAAGCTAGAGCCACCCAACACAACAAGAGAGTGCCTACCAAGAGTGTGGTGACGTACCATTGTGAGTATTGTGAGCGGGATGGGCACTTGGCTGAGTTTTGCTTTAGGAGGAAGAGAGATGATCGGAGGCAGGATGAGTTGAACAACCGGGACATGTACCACCCATGAGTTGGGGTGCGTGAACCGGAAGTTCAGAGGCGCACTACTAGGCCTAGAGGTACAATGCATCAAGGTGCTAGGCCTCAGGAGGCGAGACCACGTGGTGGTCGTGCCCGGCGGGGTACCGGTCGTGACCCATACGACTACGGGCCTCGTGGCGGTGGCTTTACTCCACCCTTCTTTAGCGGACCACGTTTTCCCTATTGTGGTGATCACTATCCCTCCATGGGGCAGTAGATGTTTGGTTTTTCTCCTAACCCATTCTTTGGGCAAGTGGGACAACACTGGTATCCTTCATAGTTTACTAACCCCAGTGTTGGTCCATTTGCTCACCCTATGTCTTTTATTGATGTAGGAAGGAGGACTGGAGGAGACTTGGCTTGTGGATTCTGGATGTTCACGCCATATGACCAGAAGTGCCAAGTGGTTCTCCAGCCTCGACCCCGTGTGCCACACCGAGTATATCACATTTGGGGAGAAGAGTAAAGGTAAGGTTGTCTCTAGGGGGTCCATCCGAGTCAATTTGTCTTTTGCCCTCAAGGATGTTGCGTTGGTTGCGAATTTGCTTTTTAACCTTCTTTCGGTTTTGCAACTCCTTGATAACGGTTTTGAAGTGAGTTTCAAGCCTAATCTCTCTCGGATTTTGGACTCTCGTGGTGAGCTTGTTTGCCGGATTTTACCTTTCGGGAAGGTTTTTTGTGCGGATTTTTCTATCTCTTTCGGACCTTCTCGTTGTCTTCTTGCCGGTTCTTCCTCCGAGCTTTGGAAGCGGCATAGGAGATTGGGACATTTGAGTTTTCACTTGCTTGCAAGGCTTAGCTCAATGGACCTTATCCAAGGATTGCCAAAGCTGAAGTTCGAGAAGGATTTGGTTTGCCATCCTTGCAGGCATGTCAAGATGGTTGCTGCTTCCCCTCCTCCTGTGACTGAGATCATGACCACTCGACCCGGCGAGCTCTTACACATGGACACAGTTGGTCCAGCTCGGGTCAGGTTGGAAGGAGGGAAGTGGTATGTGGTTGTAGCCGTTGATGACTACTCGAGATACTCTTGGGTGTTCTTTTTGGAGAGTAAGGATGAGGCTTTTCCACTTGTTCGAGATCTGAATTTGAGATTGCAAAATGAGCTACCTAAGAATGCCATGAGAGCTATCCGCAGTGACAATGGCACAGAATTTAAGAATGCTCACTTTGCAACTCTTTGCTCCTCTTTGGGTCTCGACCACCAGTTTTTCTCACCTCACACTCCCAGCAGAACGGTGTTGTTGAGCGCAAGAATAAGACCCTTGTTGAGATGGCCAGGACGATGCTCGATGAGCATAGGACTCCTAGGCGGTATTGGGCCGAAGCACTCAGTTCTTCTTGCTATGTTTCCAATCGCATTTTCTCCGAGCTTTCAAGAAGAAGACTTCTTATGAGTTGCGATTTGGGAGACCACCCAAGGTAAGTCACCTACAGGTGTTTGGGTGCAGGTGCTTCATCCTCAAAAAGGGCGGTAAGTTGGATAAATTTGAATCACGGTCTTCTGATGGTATCTTTCTTGGTTATTCTACTCACTCTCGTGCTTATCGTGCACTTAACCTTGAGACTAACCGAGTGATGGAGACTTGTCAGATTAACTTCGATCAGACTATGCCCTGTGTTTCCACTGCTTTTGAGCTTGCAGGTGATGATGAGGTGAACACTAGCATCTTTGTGGAGGAGGAGCAGGATGATGCCGATTGGGGTGATCCCGAGCCAACTCCACTGGCTGCCCCCGTCGACCCTGCGATGTCCACTTCGGCTCACGGTCCTGATCCGACTACTTCCTCTACATGGGGGGCATTCGAGCACCTTCCTCAGTCGGTGCCCATTGCACCTGAGGGAGCTACAGCTGCTGTCGAGGGGGAGTCCACTTCATCCAGGCAGGCTCCCCGCCACAATCCAGCGGCAGCACCCGCCGGAGAACATCATCGGCGACATCGACCGTCGAGGTACACGGTCTAGGTCCTATCTCTCTCACTTTGCTCATTCAGCTTTTGTCGCGTATTTTGAGCCCTGAGATGTTGGACACACTTTGATGGATCCGGATTGGGTTAATGCCATGCATGAGGAGTTAGAAAACTTTGAGCGAAACCGCGTTTGGGTTTTAATTCCTCCACCACCTAGTTGCCACCCCATAGGTACCAAATGGGTTTTCAAAAATAAACAAAGTGAGGATGGGGTGGTAATGCGCAACAAGGCTAGGTTGGTAGCTCAAGGCTTTTGTCAAAAGGAGGGAATATACTATGAGGAAACCTTTGCTCCCGTAGCTCTTTTAGAAGCCATTAGAATCCTTCTAGCTTTTGCGGCTTCTAAGGGTTTTAAACTTTTTCAAATGGACGTTAAAAGTGCTTTCTTAAACGGCTACATAGAGGACGAAGTTTATGTTAAACAACCTCCCGGTTTTGAAAATCCCAAGTTTCCAAACCATGTTTTTAAACTTCACAAAGCTTTGTATGTTTGTATGGTCTGAAACAAGCACCTAGAGCATGGTATGATAGGCTAAAAACCTTTTTGCTTGCTAAGGGATTTAAAATGGGATCGGTAGATAAGACGTTGTTTCTCCTCAAGCAAGGCAAAGACACTCTCCTTGTCCAAATATACGTGGATGATATCATCTTTGGTGGTTCTTCTCATGCTCTTGTTGCCAAGTTTGTAGATCTTATGAGCAGGGAATTTGAGATGAGCATGATGGGAGAGTTGACTTTCTTTCTCGGGATGCAAATCAAGCAAACTCGGGAAGGGACTTTTGTGCACCAAGGCAAGTACACAAAGGATATCTTGAAAAAGTTTGACATGGGCGAGGCAAAGCCCCTCTCGACGCCTATATCAACTACTACTGCCTTGGATGCGGACGAGGAAGGAGAGGCAGTGGACCAGACCGAGTACCGAAGCATGATCGGGTCGCTTCTATACCTGACGGCGACCCGGTCGGACATTCAGTTTGCCGTTTGCCTGTGTGCACATTTTCCGGCGTCTCCACGGACTTCACACAAGCAAGCGGTGAAACGCATCATGAGGTACCTGTGATTCACTCCCGAATTTGGTCTTTGGTTTTCCACCTCTTCCTCTCTTGTGCTTTGCGGTTACTCTGACGCTGACTTTGTCGGATGCCGTCTTGATCGGAAGTCCACTTCTGGGACTTGCCAGTTTCTCGGGTCTTCATTGGTTTCTTGGTCTTGTCGCAAACAATCTAGCGTGGCACAGTCGACGTGCGAAGTTGATTATGTTGCCACGGCTAGTTGTTGCTCTCAGTTGATTTGGATGATTGTCACTTTAAGAGATTTTGGTCTTGAGCTTACTAAGGTGCCTCTGCTGTTGGATAGCACGAGTGCAATTAGTGTGGCTAAAAATCCAGTGCTTCATTCGAAGACCAAGCACATTGAGGTTCGCTTTCACTTTTTGCGTGATCACTACGAGAAGGGTGACATTGACCTCCGGTATGTCGAGACCCAAAACCAGCTTGCGGATATTCTCACTAAGCCTTTGGATCAAGCTGCGTTTTCTCGCCTTCGGGGCGAGTTGGGTGTTTGCTTTCCTTTTTAGAGGAGAAAGGTTTTGTGTGTCATAGTTCTTTTTGGTTCTTTTTGTCTTTTCTTTGTCTTTCTTCTCAATTGGTGTCTTGTTAGTGTTTAGTTGGTGTCAATGCTTTTTGCATCTCATTTGCATTTGTGACTTAGTTCATTTTGAGCTTCATACTTATAGCCAATATAATGAATCTATGCTCTGCTTGAGGTGCTTTATGTGTCTATGATGTTGTCTAACTTAGACTCTTTTTGATCTATATGATATGCAATAGAGCTAAGTTATAAAAGCTTTAAAACTGAATTTAAATTCCCCATGTCACCTCTGAAATGGCACTAGCATGTGTAGGCTTTTGAAGATCCTTCTTGGCTGTCTTGTATATAGCTTGTATCTATGGCTCTTCATTGTTTTATTCACTACCTTTGAGCACCATGATTAATATCTAAAATGAAATTGCTCTCTGTTTTGTGAATTGGAAAGATCGAGTTGGGTCTGCATTGTGAGCACTTCACCGTGTGTTCGAGACTGCTTCCCATATGGGTTGATACTTGAGCGGTGTCGTGTATGACCAAAACCGGTGTGTCAAGTCCTTTGACTTCGCCCGGTTGGTAAGCAGTGGCATCACCTTGCTTACAACCACTCGTATACAACTTGTAATGTGACTAAAACTGAAATTGGTTGCAAAACTCTGAAATTTTGGAAAATTCATTCAGTTGGGTCATTGGCTTGTTGTATGAACTTTGCTAGGGATAGTTCTACCTCCTATACATGATATTGCTTTGAGATCGATCCTATCTTTTTTGCCATGTCTAGTTGTCTCTAGGATGTGATACCCTTCCTTGCTCACACATGTAATGTTCTCTAAAATAGCTTCTAAAGTGATCTTAAGCTCAACTTGATTCTTTGTTGGGCACGTAGAGCTTTTCCTATTCTCACAGGATCACATCACTTAGAGCATCTATTCATTGTCTTAGCTCTAAGTATGAAGCTTTTGCACTCATTTTGCATTTCATGGCATTTGTAGCCGGATCTTGAGTTGTTGATGTTCGATGAGGTACATGTGTCAACAAGGGGGAGAGACGTGCATTTCATTCCATTTTCAGCCATCTACTTCCAACGGGGAGAAAGAGTGCATCTCATTGGTTTAGAGCTCATTTGGTATCTTGAGTGTGCTTTTGCCCAGGGGGAGCTTTTGCTAGATGTGTTGAGCCTTTGCCTCTTCTGGAGGGTCTATCTTGCTTTGTTGGCTCCGATAGGTTTCGATTGTTTCTTGAGCATTAAGGGATGTAAGTGGTTTCAATTGGTATCTTTTGAGCTCCCTTAGTGCTTAAATTGGTTTTCTGAACTTTGAGAGTTTGTGATTGGTATCTTGGACTTGCTCGCGGTGTTGAGCCCGTTTCTGCCTCTTCTTGAGGGCTAGCTTTGTTTTCCTTAGTTGCGTCGAGCCGTTGCCCATATCTTTGGGAACCAAGTTTTGGATTCGCCTTGCTTCTCTCAAGTGATCCCGTTTTAGCTTTCTCAGCTTTTTGATCATTTGGAGAGCTTTACCTTGTGGCTCAAATCTGAAATGCACTTGTGATGACAATGCACTCATCAAGGGGGAGATTGCGAACATATGGTGGATAAGCACCCATGTAGTTTAGTTTTGTGATGAGTTATTGCCCAACATTTGAGCGACTTAGTTTGAGTGGCTTGATTCTAACCCTTTGCAAAAGCAAATGTGTGCCTGTCTATCGGCTTGTGGTGTGCAGGTGCTATGCCTAGTGACAGTGGTCAATGGCGTGGAGAAGGTTGAGTAGAGGCTTGTCGTGTTGATGGACTGAGAGCGGTGAAGGGCGGAAGCGGGGCTCGGACTGAGGGACCATGGGCGCCGGCGGACTAGCTGTGGTGGCTAGTACTTGGCACCGGCGAGTGCGAGAATACATGGAGGTAGACTGAGTCGGCCGAGTCAAGACGGTGGACGCGCGAGTTGAGCGGAGGCTCAGGAGACTCGGAGTCCGACCGGGCGAAGACAAGGTGGCTCGCGTCGAGTGGTATGGTGGTTTGGGCCTCAAAACCATCCGCATCGGTTTCCGAGTTTGGGCCACAAAACTCGGGGTTCGGTAGTTGAGCCCAAAGCTACCAGTGGTGAGTTTCGTGGGTTTTGGCCTCAAAACCCGGGCGGAGCTTCCGAGGAAGCGGGGATGGCACGTGGCAGAATCCTGCAGGTTGCGTCGAGGCGACGGCAACTCCCGGCAGGAAGCGGGGCCGTCCATTCAAACGAGTGGCTGAGAGTTACCGACTTGGATTACAATGTCTTAGGGCTACGTAATTCGGTCTTTTATCTAGGGGGGTCTTTGGGAAATAGCCAAAGCCTCGTTAAATAGAGGATGAAGGGGTATCCTCATCCTTATCTCTTGCATTACTCTCTCTCCGACCTATTCCTAGGTTTTCCCTTCCCTAGCTTTTTCTTGCTTGAGATCCACCGTGTCACCGGTGTAAGAACTTGTGATTGTTGCGAGGAATCGGAGGCCGTAACCTCCGTAAGCCATGGTGGCTTCGATTTCATGATTATGTCCCCGGTTTGCTTGTGTTCTTCCCGTTTTGCTTTTGCTCTCTCTTTTTCCCGAGATGATTTCTCTTTGTTGAGAGTAGCTTTGCAAAATCGTCTTGAACCAAGTTGTTCGTAATCATGAGGAGCTTCTCTGCACCAAAGGATTCCTCCTCAAACCTCACGAGTGCGTAGATCGGGCGATTTCTTTGTGGTGTTCTTCGTTTTGCTCCTTCTCCCCCAAATCCGAGTGTTCTCGTTTATCCTCTCCAAATTGAGCGATGATTTCTTCGGGATAGCTCCCCAACTCCACTAGGATCATGCCTACAAAGTTTGGTTGCAGTTGGTGATCATTTGGTTGAGTTTTGAGAAGATTTGGCAGAGTGAAAACGATTTTCGTGAGGAACAATTTTTCCGTTGTGAGCATCGGACCACTTTGCCTTAAGCTCCGGACCATAGCAAGTGGTCCGGTGGTCTTGACCTTTCTCATGTCAAGCAGCAAGAGTCGTCGGACCACCCTCCGGACCTCCCAGTTTTTGAGCACCGGGCCTTTGACGAGTGGTCCGGTGGCTCTGCTGAGAAACACTACCACGCGTCGGACCACTCTCCTTGGTCCGACGGGCTAGTCCGGTGGTCTGGTCTGGAGGTCGGTACCTTACTGGATTGTCTGGCGAGTGAGCACTGGACCACCTTCCTTGGTCCGGAGGTGGCGTCGGACTAGTCCGGAGCCTCTAGTCCGGAGCTAGGGTGCTCACTGTGTTCTTCTGTCTCGGCGGGTGAAAGCGTCGGACCTGAGCTCCGGACTACTCGCTATAGTCCGGTGGCTCAGCTCCATCTGGTCCGGATCCTCTGCCTTGCCTCTTTTCTCTAGGGGTTGAGAACCTATGTTTTGGGGTTTCCGGTGATTTTCCTCCACTGCCGGTGAGCTCTCTTTTCTCCGTTTTTGTCTGAATCCCCCGAGCAATGCGAGGGGGAGGTTGAGCACCCAGCAACTGGGTTTGGTTTTTGGGAAGAGTGGCCCGAACATTTCGAGAGAAATTTGGAGGCTCCCATTCACCCCCCCCCCTCTGGTCGCCGTTCTCGGTCCTTCACTTGGCCTTCACCTTGTCGATCACCTTCTTGGAGGACCTTCGGTGGTAGCCACCCTTGGGCTTGTGCTTGTCCTCGAAGTGGTGCTCACGCTTGTCCTTGCGCTTGGTGAAGTCGCTCGCAGCTTTTTTGGGGCAGTTTGCGATGAAGTGATCCTCATCACCGCAATGGTAGCCCCCCTTGGCTGAGCCACCACGCTGACGGTTCAAACGGTTGTTGTGAAACCATGAGAACTTAGTGATGACCAAAGCCAGCTCATCATCTCCAAGAGCCTCCACTTGATCCTCTGTCAAAGAAATCAAAGACAAAGCGAACAAAGAGTGTGAAGGCTTAGAGGAGAAACAAGACGTACCGTCGGGGCCAGAAACCAACACCATAGAGGGTTTCGACGGGTTTTCAAGCTTGGCCCGGGTCTGGTAGTCAATCTCCGAGGATTTGAGCTTGCTGAACAGCTCGTCCACGGTCAGGGCATCATAGCCCGGTGACTCCTGAATGGCAGCCACCTTCATCTCCCACACCTTCCGATCAAGAGCATGCAAAAGCTTGATAGCCATCTCATGATCATCATAAGGCAAGTTGGCTCGATTAGCACGCATCTTGTTGACGATAGATTGGAAGCGAGTGAACATCTCATCAACAGATTCGCCGGCCAACTGAGAAAAGTTCTCGTACTCTCTACGGTACGTGTCGAAGAGTCTGGACTTGATCTGAAGGTTGCCCTCATGATATCTCAAGAGTGTTTGTCAGATCTCATGTGCCGTAGTGAGACTCGAAACCCGCTCAAACTCTGGAAGAGACATGCAAGACAAGAGAATGCTACGGGCTCTTGCGTTTGACGCATGCTGCGTAATCTGGGCATCAGTGATCCGAGCCTCAAGAACCACGTAGTTCTCATTCTCACAAATCTCCCAAAACTTTGTGTCAAGCCCTTGGAGGTAAGCGGACATGCGCACCTTCCAATAGGCAAAGTTGGTTCCATCGAAGTAGGGAGGTTTACCAGCACCTCGCTCCATGTCGTCTTCGCGGATCATGAACCGTGTAAGGTGGATTGATCCTTAACCGGCTCTGATACCAATTGAAGGACCGAGAATGGCGACCAGAGGGGGGGTGAATGGGAGCCAAATAAAATTCAACTCAAAGACTTGGCCCTTGTCCTAAACTAACACCCAAAACTTGACCTCGGAAGAACTGACTCGCACACGACCTAACAAGTATGTGGACACCTTAGGAAGACCCCTAAAGGTGCAGCGGAGCAGTCGGAAAAGATGGAGAACAATCGAAGCCACGAACTCAAAACCGATACACCGAGAGAGGTACTCTCAACCCCTAGAGAGAAGAGGCAAGAGCACACCCAAAAATACTTATGAGAACTGGTCTCAAAAGTACATAATCATGTTCCTTACATGAATACGAATCCAACGCAACAAACGGAACTTGATTCGGAGTCCGGACCAGAGAGAAACGGCCAAAACAGCGATCAACAGTGACCACAACACTACTTTGAAAGTGGTCCGAATGTACCAGAGGACCAATGCAAGTGTTCCGGTGGTATGGTCCGAAGCTAGGGTCCTTGCTGTAGTTTTTCGGCCACACCACAGGACCACTTGCAATGGTCCGGTGCTATGGTCCGGTGGGTGGTCCGGAGGGTAGTCCGATGGAAAAATCAGCCGAATAGTATGCACCCAAGCTCCGGACTAGTGGTCCGAAGGTACCACAGGACCAATGCAAGTGGTCCGGTGGTATGGTCCGGTGCTAGGGGTTGTGTTGTTATGTTTTGGCAAGAGCACAGGACCACTCGCTATGGTCGGAGGTA
>CM039131.1:10462098-10478912 GCA_022036555.1 Microstegium vimineum
ACTCATAGGACACAAACCCTGCCTAGAAGTACCATTATTAGGATATTTTGTGTTTCTAATCAAATTTTTCATTGTCTTTGATTTTTATTTGTCGTTGGTTATTCACTTCTCTAGCCGGTTCATATCCTTTCAGGTATGTTACCGCACACTAGGTTGGAGTGGCTTAGACAACAAATAAATCAAAAGTTCTTTATGGAGATTATTATTCTTCACTACTAGAGCATTTTGATGTCAAGAAACAATCTTATTTTTAGGAAAATCCCGCCTCATCTAACCCTGCAGCCATAAGCTCTGCCACACCTGACCCCCCGGGGGTGCAGGTCCCGCCTCGCCCAACCTCCAGGGCACGGACCATGCCTCATTTGACCCAACGGGCATAAGCTCCACCATGACTGCCGCTAGGGGGTGCGGGTCCCGCCTTGTCCGATGTCGAGGGGCTGAGCTCCGCCTGGACCAACCCTTGTGATGCGTGCCCCACCTTACCTAACCTCACGAGAGCATGTTCCGCCTCGCTCGGGGTAGAAGGCGGACCCAGACACGATTGACAACCATGGATGAGTCGCTAGAGGGCACCCATGTCACCAAAGAACATAGGTGTGCTAGCGCCATGATGGCCATGCGTTGAAACATCACAAGTCTTGTTCCCTCTAATACAAGATAGGTGGCCACGTCATGAATGTGATTGGTGTGATCTCGCAAGATTATAAGTCCCTGACATAGAAACTGTTGTGCACAAGCACCGATGTGGCAAAAGATATGCAAACCTCACTAAACATTAAGTATTTTTGGGAACAAACAAGACTTCATTACTCAAGTAATTTGATTAAAATATGATTGTAGACTCGTTTGCAAGAAGCTAGGAGGTACATGCCAAACAAAACTTTCTACAGTAGCCGATGCATGTTAAGCACATAGATGCGCTAAAAAATCCGTTGTTCTTCGAGTATGTATTATTCTGAAAGACGCAAAGGTCGTCGTCGTCTCCACAATATCATCCAGGATTGCAGCCACTTCTGATCGTTGTTTTCAGCTATTCTTCCATAAGGAATCAACTCTTGGGCATCCATTTCCACTATAATACTGACTCTGGTTCCAAACAGTATTAGTCGAAGTCCACCCCGAATTGCTTCTGCTTCCGCTAACAAAGCTGAACCAATGTTGGTAAGCCACCGCGCTGAAGCTACACGAAAGCTTCCATTGCTATCTCGGTCGCTCATGTGTAGGAGTTCGAAGAAAAGGCACCATCTGTGTTAATCTTTAGTATCCCCTGATCTGTGCTAAGTGCCATAAGGAGATGAAGAGCACTTAGAAATAGATAGGGCTTCTCTTTTTACCTTTGACCGAACTATTAAGAGGGGTTGAGATTAGTAGCTTGACTTAGGAAAGCTTCATGACTTAGGTGTGGTGCACACTTGACTTCCTTAGCTCTAAGCAAGCCTATGGTGACCGTAAGATAGCGTAGAACAACTTCCATATTCATCGCGACGAAAAACGAAGTTGTTAAAATTGTTTTCTGGGCGTCGGACGCTTCTGACAGGGGCGCCGGACGCTGTCCGTCGGCATCGGACAGAGGCGTCGGACGCTGGGTGTTTGAGTCCACAGCGTCCGTTGACCTTCCAGAGGGGATGTTTTCTGGCTAAGTTTTTCAGGGTCTGTCGGACGCTGTCCGTCAGCCAGGCGTCGGACGCTGGTAAGAGCGTCCGTCGACCTTCCAGAGAGGGTGTTTTTCAACCCTAGCCAGAGCGTAGCGTAGAACGCTGTGGATGAACGCCCGTCGCCTAGTGACGTAGCGTCCGTCGCTGGGAACAGTGTGTCAGAACTAGCCGTTGGGCAGGGCGTCGGACCGTCCGTCGCCTAGGCGCCGGAGCGTCCGTCGCCCAAACTATGAACAGAAACTAGTCGTTGGGGCATGCGACGGACCGTCCGTCGCCTAGTCGACAGAGCGTCCGTCGCCAACTTAAAATGCCAGCCCGAGGCAGTTTTCAGAGGGTCTATTTATAGCCCCTCCCACTTCTCTCCCACCTTGCCTTTGCTCATTTGAGTTGCTGAGTTTGTTGAGAAGGTTGGGAAGAGAGCAAGATCCCTAGAGAGAGAGAGTGATTCGCAAATCCATCCATCCTCTCTCTAGTTCATCCAAGAGTTCAAGTGTGCATCCTCTAGTTGTGAAGTTTGAGTGAGTCAAGCGAAGATCGAGGCTTGTTACTCTTAGTGATCGACATCACCTAGACGGTCCGGTGGTGCTCGAAGGAAGGTGATCGCCGGAGGATTGTCGGCGGCCCTTCTCCATCGACGTGTGTGATCGGTTGTGGGCGATTCACCGAGCCGAAGTGGCGAAGAATCAGCCCGTAGAGAGCACTCATCCCTTGCGCGGGATTGAGGGGGAGCTATACCTTGCGAGGTGCTCCAACGAGGACTAGGGGGGAGTGTCGACTCCTCGATACCTCGACAAAACATCGCCGTGTCAAGCATCTCTTTCCCTAGCTCTTTACTACCGTATTACTTTCCGCACTTGTCATTCTTTTCATACTAGAATTGTGTAGGAAGTTTTCGCTTTCCTTTGACTTGTTGCCGCTCTCTAGCTAGGACACACAAGCGGTAGGCACTAGGGGGTTAATTGGCTCTTTATAGGTTTAATTCTTGTTTAGAAATTAAAAAGAGCCCCATTCACCCCCCCTCTTGGGCATCTTGATCCTTTCACTTGAACTGCCCGTCCACTATCAATCGGTGTCTTTCCGTGCCGTCAATCATTTCTGGTGTTCCACAAAGACCACATCCCACACAAGATGACACCCTTGTCCTCCTTTGGAATGTGGGAGTCATCTAGCATATCTCTTGTCCAAGTCCTTGGGTGTAGTCGGGGAAGTTTGATACCCATTAAAATTCTTAGTTTGTCCCAAAACGTGATCGCAAAGGTGCACTGTGTCAACACATGATAAGTGGACTCATCTTCCTTGCATCAACAAATACAAGTTTTGATGGGCTCAAGGTTAGCATGACTTGGGATAACATCGTTGGACACTCGCCACCAGAACACCCGAACTTTTGGTGGAACCTTGCATTTCTAGAGCTTCTGCGAATGTGGATCATCCCTAGAAGCCGAATGAGAAGCCCGACCTTCCCCATGGTCTCTGCCTTGTGCTTCTCCCTCAACCACCATCCGATAGGCTGAGCGCACAGTGTAGATGCCATGTCGCTCGCCCGATCGACCAGGCCCAGAAGTCCTCATGTTTTCTTCCTAGCGGGATTATCTTGACAGCCTGAGCATCCATGTGAAGGAGGTTCTATGCTAGGGCGTCATCATCCTAGCGTAAGCCATCTGCTGACATGAGCTCAAACACATGGATTGTTGTGGCCCCTGGTTTGGGGCATACTAGTCTTCCACCAATAGCTCCCGGGATCCATCTATCTTGCCAAATATTAGTTGCTTCACCATTGCCAAGCACAATGCAAAATCACCAATAAGGTGGTCTAACTAACATAAGAACTTTGCAAAATACTACACTAACCACCTAATAATTCTGTAAGCACTTCTAGTCTCTAGAGTACTTGAAATGGATCCTCAACTCTTCTTCATGTTTTTTTCCCTCTCAACTTTCCCCTCTCTCTCTCTCTCATTTTCTCATATGACTATTTTTATTTTTATTTTCACACGGACATTCTTGTATCTATATTTTTTCAATATTAAGATGCTCATACGGTCATTTTTTTTAACATAACGCAATGTACATAACGGAATCACTGGCCCACCGCCCACCCATCGTCCAACTGGTGAGGAGCACGGGGAGTGGTGGGCCCGGAACACGAACGCGGAGGCGGGGGCACCTGCCCCTTTCACCTTTTTACCGCGGAATCCCCAAAATTTGACCTCCCCCGCTTCCTGGCTAATTTTGCCGCCCCCGCCAAAAGCCAACACAGCACGCCCGTTTCCCTCCCTCCCTCCCTCCCTCCCTTCCCCGCCAAAAAAATCCACTTAAAACCCCCCTCCAAAACCCATCAGTTTACCATTTCCCTCCGTCCGCCGGTCCGCCCCCAAACCACTCCCGCCTCTCCCGCTCCCGCGTCCCGCCACATCCACCTCTTCCCGCCGCCTCGCCTTCGCTGCGCCGGTGTAGCAGCCATGCTGGTCTCCGTCGCCGACGACGACTCCGGCTGGCAGGAGTCCCCGTCGCAGGCCGTCCTCTTCGCCGACGAGATCGCCGCCGTCCGCGCCGTCCTGGGTGGGGCCCTCTCCGAGGCCCGCCTCATCGCCGCGCTCTCCCGGTGCGGTGGCAACGCTGAGCGCGCCATCAATGCACTCCTCGACGACGCTGGCGACGCCGCCGAGGTGGGTTCCGCCCCCAAGCGGGTCAAGACTGAGCTCGACGTCGGTGGTGTTCCGGCGCCAGCGCCGGCAGCTGTCAAGGTGAAGACCGAGTCCATCAACGGCGGGGTCGTGGCGCCGGTAGCTGTCAAGGTGAAGGTCGAATCCATCGATGGCGAGGTCGTGGGGAGCCAAGAATCTGATGGCTGCTCTGCCGCGAAGGCCACCGCCAAGGTGAAGACCGAGCCGATCGACCGGTCCGCCAACAAACCAGACCGATTCGTCCCCGGTGCGCCCAGGGCATGCGCGCCTGTGGCGGCGGTGACCGCCGCCGCCGGCATAAGCCTCGTCCCGCGGCAGAAGAAGAGGCCGAGGGAGGAGGTGGAGACCATCGACCTCACCACCACCCACCCGTTGCCGTACCTCAACCCGCGGCCCATCCGGGCGTTGCCACCCGTGGGTGGGGAGGTGGTGTACGACCCGAAGCCTATCCAGATGGTGCCGCCCCTGGAAGTCCAGATGCACGACCCCAGGCCCGCCCTGCCGGCGCCGTCGCTCGTGGACGTCGAGATGTACGAGCAGCGGTCGCGGCCGCGGCCTCTCAGGGCGGCGGCGTCTGCCCCGGTGACGGACATGAGGATGGTGGTGGCGCCGCCGGACGCCGAGTTTGGCGACTTCCCTGTGGAGCGCGACTGGATGCTCGTCGGCAAGTCCTATGTGCCCGGGCTGTCCACCAACCGTTGGAGAAGGAGGTTGGACGCCGGGGAGATCGTCCATTTCACCTTCCCTTCGTACGAGAAGATTTATGCCGGGGTAAAGATGACAGCCAAGAAGGCGGCGGCTCTGGCACAGATTGTTCGCTTCTCCACCAAACGAGCCGGAGAGGTTATTACTCAAATCATCTCATGATGCATGTTTACTCTTGTATATTTTTTGAGCGAATATATTCTCTGTTTAAAATTGATATAATTTGGTCATGTCTCATTCTCGCTGATGTTTGTAGATTGGGAAGCTGTCGCCAGAGTGGACGCAATGCCTTGTCCCGCTTGTCAACTCGTCCAAGGTCAAGATTCAGGGAAGCTCGTGTTCCCAACAATGCAGCTGAGGCTGATGCAGGAGATATTGCTTTATGTTAGGTAATGTTGATAATGATTCGTGCTTCTTGTTTTACTATTCAGCAAGTTACTGAGATTTGTCAGTTTGTACTAATGCTGAAATTTATTTGTGCAGCTTCTACATCCACAAATCTGTGCTAGCCGAAATGAATATCTCGCCCTGTGACATGCTCGATAATGCAAAAGTTGATTTCTCTCCCAGTCCTCTTCATAAATTGCTTAATTTGCTCAACCTAAAGCCATCAAACAAAGTAGTTCATTGATTGATTCCTTTGGTAAATTTAACAATGTTCTTGTTTTTTTCGCACACATGTTTATATGCCTACCATGTGCAGGATGCTTTCTCTCTTGATGACCTCACCACTAGAAAGCTGAAGCAAATTCTAAGGGTAAGCAACAAACCCTCTGGTTTTTACTGTTACAAGTTTTTCAGTTCGTGTCCCTACACTGTAGCATCTATAATTTGGTACTTCCCCAATGAAGTATACCTATTGTTGTGTTTACTTTACAGCAGTGTAGAACATTTTTTTTGGAAAACACTGCAGAAAGTTATTTCCTTTTCTTGTACCATAATACTTACTTTCTTGGCATTCTGATTGGTTGCCTTTTCTATGTGTTGATTCTTGCTATTATGTTTTTTCTGATAAATTGACCAGGGGAACAATAATAGTGGTGATGGTTCTATTCCTGTGCTTGGCCAAACATTTATTGAGCAAGGTGCTGATGAGCAGGCTATTTCAGAGGCTGCCTTGAACAAACTTGTTGGCACTGCTGAAGCATTTGATTTAGAGGTAACAATAGAAGCCTGTGGAATTGTTTGAATGTTTACTCATGCTGCCCTAATATTTTGCAAAAACTAACTGTTATAAATATTTGGTTACATAACTGTAAAACAGGAAGCAGAGCCTCCCACTACCCTTGTTTCTGTTCTAAAACCATACCAAAAACAAGCTCTCTTCTGGATGTCTAAATTGGAGAAGGGAATTGATGCTAATGAAGAAACAAAAACTCTTAATCCGTGTTGGAGTGCCTACAATATTGCAGACAGGTATGCTCTATTCAGTCTTTTTTACCAAGCACAAATGCTGACTATATTATGGCGATAACTATAAAAATCGTTGTTTGCAGGAGAGCTCCTCCAGTGTATGTCAATCTTTTTACTGGTCAAGCAACAACACAATTTCCAAGTGTAACTGAGACTGCAAGAGGAGGGGTAAGTTTGTTTCAAAGGGTGCTCATGTGCTTTATTTGCATAATATTCCCAAAGGTATTGCTGTTCTATTTTCCCTGATGTATCCTGCCCCTTAACAGTTATGCTATGTTATGCTGCCAATTAAATATTCTAACAATAAATAACATGAAATTTGCTTCTGTACCGAGGATTTTGCTGTTATAAGTTATAGTTTTGCTTGCACTCTGATGTTTTGTGGCAAATGTTGGTTTATTCATGTTAAAGCATAATGCTCAGCATTCTGGCGCTAACATAAACTCAATCCTCACAGAATGGTTACTTCAATTTTGTTCAGTTACATGACTATAAATGTTTGTGTTCTCCTAATTGTGTTGTGATTAAATGGTGTATTATGAAACATATTTATGTGTTAACTCTGTATTTCCAGATACTAGCGGATGCGATGGGTCTAGGCAAAACTGTGATGACCATTGCTCTGATACTTTCCAATCCTAGGGGGGAGTCCTCTAACTACATCGAAAGAGACACGAGGTGCCTCAGAGATCGTGCGATCATAGCACAAACCTCAACATCCTCTGAGAGGAGGTACCCTTATTATTTGCCCAGTCATTATTGGGTCAATGGAAGGCAAGCACCTTGATTTACTATTGAAGCAATTGTTATTAGCAAGTTTTTTATTTGTCATTGTAACCTATGACACAATATTTGAATGTCACTACTAAATTTTCACTCTTATCCTGTTGTTCATGCACTGCATTTTCAACCAACTTAATAATTCTTTTAGTTTGTGCAATAAACTTGATAACACAAGAAAATTAATTTCATCCATATTGTTCTTCCTCGCAGGATGAGTTGGAGGCACATTCAGCACAAGGAGCTCTTTCTGTGTTTGTGCATTATGGTGGTGATAAAACTAGTAACCTCATGCTGATGGCTCGACATGATGTCGTTTTAACAACCTATGGTGTCCTCTCTGCTGCATGCAAAACTGTATGTGTTTGGCATTGCACTCCTTGTCCATTGTTTTGGGCAATCTTTATTTTTTTTAAGTAACAAGGTCACCACAACTTTAACTAATGAAAAGCTTATCCTTAACAGGATCACAGCAGCATTTTTCACAGGATGGATTGGTATAGGATTGTGCTTGATGAAGCTCACACAATCAAATGTCCTAAAACAAAGACTGCCCAAGCAGCTTATAGATTAAACTCAGAATGCAGATGGTGCCTTACAGGCACACCTTTGCAAGTATGTTTTCACCATTGACATTCAGTTTGGTTTTCAGTGCTTTCATTTGAACTGTCAGGTTGTAAAGTGACTAATGGAAAAAAAGATGATCTAAGCTTTGTAATTTCTTGTGAACAGAATAATTTGGAGGACCTCTACAGTCTTCTCTGCTTCCTACATGTTGAGCCATGGTGCAATGCAAAATGGTATGGATGAAAGCCAACTGCTTAATTGACATGTCTGTTATAGTTCTTTTTTTTTTTAAAAAAAATCCTTACTCGGATGACTTTACTGATCCTCTAGGTGGCAGAAGCTTATTCAGAAACCTTATGAGAATGGTGATGATAGAGGATTGAAGCTTGTTAGAGCTATTCTTAGGCCACTAATGCTAAGGAGAACCAAGGAAACAAAAGACAAGATTGGAAAGTATGTATTTTTTTCAAAGTCCATAACTGCATAAATAAACATATATAGTGCCTCACAATGCTCAATTTTTTTTGCTTCAGGCCCATACTGGTTCTACCTCCAGCTCATATTGAAGTTGTAGAGTGTGCACAATCTGAACATGAACGTGATTTCTATGAAGCACTTTTCAGGAGATCAAAGGTATATTTATGTTTTTGTTTTTTCATTCGTACAAGATGGATTTGTCTGTTAATTTTCAATATATTGTTGTTAATTGATGTGGAGCTACAACATGAAACTATAGATGCTAGTAAGTTTGTTGCTTAACTAATGTGGTACCAAGAGAAGGATTCCTGTTTATCTTTTGTCAAACTTAACTGAATTGTGTTTCTGCATATTATTTGTTGCAAAATTTCATGAATTAAACTTCTTGCATTTCTAACAAAAATGGTACCTCCACCAGGTTCAATTTGACAAATTTGTAGCACAAGGAAGGGTTCTGAACAATTATGCTAATATTCTCGAGCTACTTCTCCGGCTAAGGCAGTGCTGCGATCACCCTTTTCTTGTTATCAGGTTAGCTGTACATTTCAAGAAAGTGTTTTATTCTTACATTTCATCATTTTATTGCCTAATCCATTTACCAAATTCTTAATGTGTAGCCGAGCCGACCCTGCAAAGTATGCTGACCTTGATCAAGTAGCACAGCAATTCCTTGAGGGAGTGCAAAGTTTTTCAGGAAGAAAGAATGTAGTGCCCTCGCTTGCTTATGTAGAAGAGGTTGTTGAGGAAATTCGCCAGGGTGCTACTACCGAGTGCCCTATCTGTCTTGAGTCAGCTTCAGATGATCCAGTACTCACTCCTTGCGCACACCGGATGTGCCGTGAGTGCCTTCTTTCTAGCTGGAGGACCCCAGATGGAGGGCCATGCCCACTCTGCAGAAGTCACATCAGCCAATCTGACCTGATCATTTTGCCTGCTCGGTGCCGTTTCCAAGTTGATGCCAAGGACTCGTGCAAAGTGAGCAAACTTATAATGATGCTGCAGAGCCTTCAGAAGAAAAAGGAGAAGAGCATTGTATTCAGCCAGTTTACTTCCTTCTTCAATCTTCTGGAGATACCCTTCAATCAGAAGGGTATCAAGTTCTTGAGGTTTGATGGCAAACTGACCCAGAAGCATAAAGAAAAAATTCTGAAGGAGTTCAGTGAAAGTCAGTACAAGTTGGTATGCCTGAGCAATTTATAAACATGTTCCTATTTTCCTTTCTGCATAAGTAGGTTTTTTCTTGATTCATACTGAATATGTGGTATAAAAATAGGTGCTAATGATGTCACTCAAAGCTGGAGGTGTAGGGCTAAATCTAACTGCTGCCTCCAATGTTTTTCTGATGGTAATTATACTGTACCCTGTCAATCCAGTACAACTTAGTTATCTTGATATTAACCAGTTGGTCATGTTGACATTTTGCTGATACAGGATCCATGGTGGAATCCAGCTGTGGAAGAGCAGGCTATCATGAGAATTCACCGTATTGGGCAGAAAAGAGAAGTCAGAGTCAAACGCTTCATTGTCAAGGTAAGTAATGGCATCTCTATCCTCGAGGGGCATCATGCCTGTTTCGCTGTCCCAGGACACTGAAATCTCAATTGCTGTGATGTCTTCATTTCAGGATACTGTCGAGGAGCGGATGCAACAGGTCCAAATGCGCAAGCAGAGGATGGTGTCTGGGGCACTCACTGATGAGGAAATTCGTGGCGCTCGCATTGAGCATCTCAAGATGTTGTTTAAATGATTGTCGCCATGAACTCCTGATGTGTATACCTGACGTTATGTCCTTGGATACTTTGGTAGTGTCAAGTATGTTGTTCAGGGGATGCTTGGTAGGCGTACTATCTAGGTTCAGATCATTGTAGTCTTGTAGATGGGGGTGGAGTGGGTGGAACCTTGGCCCATCCGATTTTGTGTATATGCCCCCGTGCTAGTCTATGTATATCATGCAGAGTAGTTTCTTATGGTGTTGGACCATTCTATGAAATCCTTAGTCTACTATTGCTGGTCCATGTGGCATGTGGTCGCTGATTTTGGATTAGCTTCAGTGTGATGAAGCCTTGGATATTCGAATGCTCAGAATTATTCATTTGATGCTCTACGCAATCAGCACGTGCATCAGTGCACTGGCCACTTCCACACTGATATTAAACGTCAGCTGATCTCTACTTTTCTTTCTTGTGTCAGCATTAATTTAGGGCCTCCAATACCTGATTTTTGGATCCACATGTTTTGACAGCTTTTGAGGCTGTGTTTAGTTTGGAATAAAGTGAACCATCATCTCTTTATTTGGTTTGTGGAACAGAATTCTTACAGTTAATTCCACAAAATTTAGGAAATAGACTCATGAGAATGAGTTAATTTCTCAAAGATTCATAAATATAAAAATATCTTTCCCCCTGAATTATCATCGTAATATAAGTTTCCTTCTCGAGCTAAAAAACCAGGCAGACTTACCTCCCTGTACTCTCAACCATTTAAATTGCCTTACGATCAGAAATAGGTTTCAAAGTGTTTTTTGTCATTTTTAATTGAAAAAAAATCGACAAAGACATGGTAAGGTTTTTAAACCATGAAAAATGTCTTGAAGCCTATTAAAAATATGAGAAAAAATTATAAAGATAAATTCAAACATGATAATCCTAAATAAAATATTTAGAGCCAGTGCACCGTTTGACCACTTTACCTCATTTGTATGGTCTAAATTTTTGTGAGCTTATCTAAATTTTAGACAACATTTTAGACCTTCTATTTAGAGCCTTAGGAGCTAAAGTTGTGTAAACTTTAGTGACTAAAAATACTCGCTATAACGAGAAATGGATATCCAAAGCTGTATCCAGAATCGTAAAAAACAATAGGATATCCAAATATTCAATCTGTTCAGTATCCAAACCAATTCGGATGAACAAATGATCCGAGGAATATACATCCCGTATTTTGGGAACGTGTGAAAAGCACAAAACATGCCTTTAGTACCTAATAATACTCGTTACTATAACGATAAATGGAAGCTAACGTTCCTTAATCCAAAAATGAACCATAACCAGTATATGGAGAAGCCTGAGCAAATTTCAATCTTCAAGATAGGATTTCAAACTCACATCACACAACTTGAAATCATTTAAAGGGCATCATAATCTTCAATCCAGGATCTAAAACTCCAAAACATCATACAGCTTGAAATCAATTCATTGGAAGGCCTTTTCTGGACAACTGCCATCTATTTTGGAGTGATGAGGGAAGTCATACGGCATGTGTTCTGGTGTCAGACCAGCGTTTCTCAATGTTTTGACAACCTCCTTGTGGACAACTGCGTTTCCTTCCGGAGTCAGATGCAGGCCGTCACTGCAGGATCAAAACAGAATCATTTCACCATGGCACCAGGTTCCGGTATGAAAAAAAAAGTGAGTAACTATTCCTGGATAGGTGTCTGCTGGTAAACCATGGAAAATAAATGTAGCTACGTTGAAGGTTTAGCACCAGTTTTTTAACTCCCAAGAGCCTTTTCTATAAGTACAATAAATAGAAGTATCATTAAACAAGAACAACAAGATCTAGGGATCGTAATTGTTAAAACTTGCATTGTCTTGGAAATAACCAACGTATAGGTTCACAAGAACAATGTTCTATTCTTGCAAGACAAACAATCATTGTTTTACCAAATAAAAAAAAAGGTAAAGTTCTTTGGCTACTAAGTTTATCGATACATTCATGGTTGAGTCTTCACAAATATATAGATGACATTCATGCACAAAATTCATATTAATCGACTAAGACCTCCAATAAGCCACACGGTAAAGCCAAATATTCTACAAACCACTATGGGAAACCAAACAAACAAATAAATAAAAGATCTATAAACCACGCATGACAAAAACAAAGCTAGATTTCAGTAAAATAAAACCAGTGAACTCTTATAATGGAAAAACAACACAACATTGGTAGACTCATTTTCTTCTGAAACTGAAATATAACAAAAACAAAACATTTATCCTTTGGAATTTAATGATGTATCCAATTAAGGACAAAGACTATGACCATGAAAACTGAAGTAATAAATCATATTTATTACACTTCCATATACAGTCGAGATATAACACCATATGTACAACAAAAGCAAATAAAGTCTGGATATTTACCTTAGGTAAAGTTTCTGCCATCCTTCTGTCTCCTGCATCTTTGACCAGATATTAATGCAGGGTATATGCATTTCTTTGGCTAGTTCAATGCATTGAACAGCATAGACCCCAGCCATTTCATTTGTCCTTTCAGGTAGCTTCCTCGCATCCTGTCCATAAAGTGACCTTTGGGGTAATCAGAATTGGTATGGTTCAATAGTTCATGTACTGCATATGGTAAACTTTGTGGTAAATGAAACATATTTGTTCCTACATGGAGACATGACAAAAAGAAAACCCCAAAATTTTCATGATTACAGGTCAGGTAACCAAGAAATACAGGGGCACACTAAATGCTCAAAGCTCCCATACAAGGTGGGGGGCTAACAGAATGGCACTGATAGCAAAAAATAAAAATAAAAATTATTGCTCACTTTAGTGTAAGTACACAAAAGTGCCACAAGCAATGGAGCAAACAGAACTGCAGTCCAACTTTTAGCTCGACATCAACAGTAATCATTCATTTCACATTTTTGAATCATAATCATAAAAGCATCATGCATTTAATTGAGTTCAACAAGAGACGTTATACCAACCGTGCAAATCTTTCCCTTCCTTCTTCATCAATTGGAGGTGGCGTAATAAGCACAATAACCATGGAATTAGAACATTCCTGCATTGTGGTTACAGTAAAAATTATATTGCATAATAAGTTTAAAGAATGACAATTGATCCAAAGTACACATTTACTAAACCAATTCCAGGATTGAAGACTTACCTTTCAATGATTGCATTTGAAACAAACTTTGACTAACTGTTATAGTCTTGGGTATTATTGTGGTATAATGGTGAGACCCATGTTAGCAAAAGCCAAAAATGCTATTCTCAAGATTCAATCTAAATAAATAGAAGGGTCCACAATAGTAAATAAATAATACGAAATAGGAGCTTAAAGATGTGTGCAGTTTTACTTCCTTTTCACTGACTACACAGGCATGATTATCCAACTTAAGTTATGCCCCACTTAACAGAAACATTTTGTTCACGATAACAAATCTGTAGTTTTTCCTAATATACATGAGATTCACATAAGTTTATCACATCTCTGTTTACAGTGCACTGCTTGGCTGTTGGAGTAGAATATAAGATTTTTTCCCACAACCAATTAAGCATGCTTCAGTCCCCAGGATAGAGAAAAATGTTACCAGAATATCCAGCTAACTTTAACTAATAAAGATTGTAAAGAAATTACCTTCAAATGATTAACAATCGTTTTGAGATTGTTTTTATACTCTGAAACTGGAACATGTTGTCGCTCGCCAGTTCTTCCTAAAAGGGCCGCGTCATTTGCTCCAAAGAAAATAGTGGTTGCAATAGGCGGTGCTAAACCATCCTACAAGGCATATGACAATTTGCCGCGTATCAATCTGTATGCCAACACAATGACTTTACAGCAATATGTGCACAAACACCACATTGCTATAGGCTGGATGGAACTGTCTTACCAGTGGAAAGATGTGATGTATTAAGAAAAGAGCCCATCTTGTGTTGTATCCACCATAGCCTCTGACAACTACATCAGCCTGGCACAAAAGGACCAGATATCATGTACATTAGCAAAGAAAACTAAGAAGGAAAATGACAAAAACCCACCTAAAAATTAGGGGTGAGGCTTCAAATGCCTATCTACATCCCAATTTCATACAAAAATCTGCAAATTTATATGTTTTCAATATATTCAAATACTCCCTCCTCGAGGGTTTGTCTAGCAAGCTAGTTTCTTAGAGTTCAGCATATTCATCGTCAAGACTGATCCATTTTCCTTGAGTTTGGATAACACTGCTATCGTATATGATTTTTGTACTCAGGCAAGCCTTGGCACAAGTTATGTAATGGAGCACCTCTACCACTTCCTTGGCACATGGGACAAGCTGGGCACTGTTGGAGGTTACATGACAGATGCATTTGATAGGCACAAAGTGAAATATGAAAAATAAAACTTGCAAGTGTTGGACAAGAGATATGGGTATTTGGGGAAAAAAAAAACTTAACTTGCCCATTGGCTTTTGCAACTTTCCCCAAAATAAAAAAGAACAAAAAAGATTTACTCAAGGCACAAATGTTGACAACCACTGATTGTACAACGACAATGTTACTGATTGTACACTGACCATGCATTTACGGCCCATGGGAAGTAAAACAAAACAAAACAATTCAACCTATCAGACATCAAAGAGAAGGGGAGGGATGAATATACGTGTATACCTTGCGCGAGTAGGTGTCTGCCAGTGCAGCACCCCAGCCACCGGGGCGAAAGGACTGTTCGGTGATGGAGTCGCCGAAAAGGACCAGTCGCGGCCGCACCACCATTTTTTGCGATCCACCTGCCCGAAAGTAGAATGGGAAGAATTTGTTTGGGTGTGCCAAACGCACGAGCGGTTAAGAGAGGAAGATGGGAGGGGGAATACAGCAGCACCTACCTGCGGCGCCAGCGTCGCAGACGGGAGGGTTGGTGACGGCGGTAGTCGCGGGGCAGGAGCCGGGCGTCGTCATGGATGAGGCCGCGACACCGATACGATCGAGAGAGCAGCACCTGAACAAAAACGGCCGGCGATAGGACCCCAACCTCGGCAGGGGTCCAGGCGAGATGAGCTGCCGAGGGCGTCAGGTCAGGCCGAGGGCCGCCGTAGTGATCAGGGATCCAGCGGGCTGTCGGCGGCGGTGGGAGCGAGTAGAAAGGCTGAACGGAGTCGCGGTGTGTCAGCCGTGATAATTTGGGTTCGGTTTGTCTGGGTTATCGACCAGCAAATGCTCAGGCGTTGCGACCGTAAAAAAACTTAAAAGTACGTTTGGATGTAGATATTGGAGAGGCTGAAATTAAATTGGGTTCAATACCAAAGCAACCATGGTATTGAAATAGCCACAAATCGAATGTTATTATTTAGATGCAAAAGCATAGAATTGAAATGTTGGGAAAGCTCACTGGCCATGACGGACGGAGATTGGCAGCGGCCACCACGGTGGTCCACGGTAGGGCGAGCTCGACCATGGCTGGCGGATCTCGGGGTCGGCAACTGCAGCCATGGGGGAGCTCGACCCCGGCCATGTGGGGCGGATCTCGGCGGGCCACAGCAGGGCTGCGCGCGGCCATGGAGAAGTGGCACCGGCCATAGAGAGAAGAAGGGGAGAAGAAGGGGCGCCGGCCCTGGAGAAGAAGAGGGAGAAGCGGGGGCGCCGACCTTGGAGAAGAAGGGGGAGGAGAAGGGGCGCCGGCCACGAGGAAGAGCCGAAGAGGGGCGCCGCCCTGGGGAAGAAGAGGGAGAAGCGGGGGCGCCGACCTTGGAGAAGAAGGGGGAGGAGAAGGGGCGCCGGCCACGAGGAAGAGCCGAAGAGGGGCGTCGCCGCGCCGGGGAAGAAGAGGGGCGCCGCCCTGGGGAAGAAGAGGGAGAAGCGGGGGCGCCGACCTTGGAGAAGAAGGGGGAGGAGAAGGGGCGTCAGCCACGAGGAAGAGCCGAAGAGGGGTGCTGCCGCGCCGGGGAAGAAGAGGGGCGCCGCCGCTGCCAGCCATGGAGAAGGGCGCCGGGCACAGCTGATGCGACGGGGACGCCTTCGCGCTCGGCCTCCGCGTCGCGGACTCGCGTTGGGGGGTGAATGCCGCACAATATGAAGCTGTGGGGCTCCATATTGGAGATGAGGAGGGGCAGGCATAGCCAATACCGATTGGTATTGGGTTCAGATTCCAATTCGGAATTCTTAACCATCCAAACGGTGGAATTGGGAGCTTCACAATACCAATTCCAAATCCTGAGGCCCAATATCTACATCCAAACGGGGCAATAAATATTCATATAAAATAATAATATGAACGATATATATCTGCTATATAATTTATTTTATAATGACCACTACACCTATAAAGTTAATGCTAACGATAAATAACCATGCCTATTAAACCTGTTTCGAATTAACATCGACGATGAAAACATCTTTCTTGCACTAGTAGAAAAACGGTTTTTGTTGGTGCCCCCGAAACACACTACAAGCGATTTTGGTTACCACGCACCTGTAGTGTGTTTTGGCGCGGGCAGAATTGCCAACCGCCAGTGGAGACTGATTACTACTGGCGGTTGGCATAACACAACCGCCAGTGGAAATCATCCATTTACACTGGCGGTTGGGTTATGTCAACCGCCAGTGGTAATCAGTCTCCACTAGCGGTTGGCATAACCCAACCGCTAGTGTAAATGGTGCGATTTACACTAGCGGTTGGGTTATGCCAACCACCTGTGGTAGATTCTGTCTATATATAGCACCCTTCCGACCCCACTCTCTTCTTCCTCCCGACCAGTTACTGTTCTCGCCGCCACTTTCCATTGGAGACGATTTTGGAGGTCCAGATTCTTCAAAAT
>CM039131.1:10479012-10607239 GCA_022036555.1 Microstegium vimineum
AATCCGGGAACGTAACCGCTTGACGAGCCATGAAGTCGATGCACACACCCTGCTACCTGGCGCGCCAACTGTCGACGAAATATGCGTCGCAGTCTACCTAGGGGGTACCCCATGGTAGTAGATAGTAGACGGAGGTGTGGCGACGGCGATCAAGCGTAACACGGAGAGTGTAGACACTGCGATTTCGATAGGTTCGGTCCGGCAAATCACCGTAATACCCTACGTCCTGTGTTTTGGTGGCTGAATTGATATAAGTATTAGTGCAAGGTCCTAATCCAAGGCTAGAGGGGGGTGAATAGCCTAATCTGAAATCTAAAACAAAACTCACGAACACATGGTGGATAAGTACCCATGGATGTTCAGCTTTGATGATGAGTGATTGACCAACACGTGAGTGTTTCAGTTTGAGTGGCTTACCCTAACCTCTGCGAAAGCAGAAATGTGTGCTTGTCTATCGGCTTGTGGTGTGCAGGTGCTATGCCTAGTGACAGTGCTCAATGGCGTGGAGAAGGTCGAGTAGAGGCTTGCCGTGCCGATGGACTGAGAGTGGTGAAGGGCGGAAGCGGGGCTCGGACTGAGGGACCATGGGCGCCGGCGGACTAGCTATGGTGGCTAGTACTTGGCACAGGCGAGTGCGAGAAGACATGGAGGTAGACCGAGTCGACCAAGTCAAGACGATGGACGCGCGAGTCGAGCGGAGGCTCAGGGGACTCGGAGTCCGACCGGGCGAAGATAAGGTGGCTCCCGTCGAGTGTTTTGGTGGTTTAGGCCTCAAAACCATTCACGTCGGTTTCCGAGTTTGGGCCGCAAAACTCGGGGTGCGGTAGTTGAGCCCAAAGCTACCGGTGGCGGGTTTCCTAGGTTTGGGCCTCAAAACCTAGGCGGAGCTTCCGAGGAAGCGGGGATGGTACGTGGCGGAATCCTGGAGGTTGCGTCGAGGCGACGACAACTCCCGGTAGGAAGCGGGGTCGTCCATTCAAATCGAGGAAGATATTTTCCGGAGCTTGGACTGCAATGCTTAGGCTAGGTAGTTCACTCATGTATCTAGGGGGATCTTTGGGAAATAGACAAAGCCCCGTTAAATAGATGATGAAGGGGTATCCTCATCATCATATCTTGCATTACTCTTTCTCCCACCTATTCCTAGGTTTTCCCTTCCCTAGTTTCTTCTTGCTTGAGATCCACTGTGTCACCGGTGTAAGAACTTGTGATTGTTGCGAGGAATCGGAGGCCGTAACCTCCGTAAGCCATGGTGACTTCGACTTCTTGATCGTGTCCCCTTTTTTCTTGTGTTCTTCGCGTTTTGCTTTTGCTCCCTCTTTTATCCGAGGTGATTTCTCTTTGTTGGGAGTAGCTCTTGCAAATCCGTTTGAACCAAGTTGTTCGTATTCGTGAGGAGCATCTTTGCACTAAAGGAATTCACCTCAAACCTCACGAGTGCGTAGATCGGGTGATTTCTTTGCGGTGTTCTTCGTTCTTGCCCCTTTTCCCCCAAATCTTCGTTTCCCTTTAATTCTCACCAAATTGAGCGATGATTTCTTTGGGATAGCTCCATAGCACTAGAATCATGCCTACCAAGTTTGGTTGCTAGTGGAGAACATTTGGTCAAGATTTGGGAAGATTTGGTGGAGAGAAAATCGCTTTTCGTGGTTTTCTGCGTTTCTATCGGGGGCGTCGGACGCTCCGAGGGTTTTGCGTCGGACGTTGGTACGTGCTGACGTCAGCGTCCGTCGCTCGGCTTGTCTACGTCTTTCGGTTTGGCGTCGGACGCTCTTTAGAGTCTGTCGCCCAGCGTCCGTCGCGTCTTGTGCGCTGTGCAGTTTTGTTTTGCTCTTGGGTAGGCCAACGGACGATATCCACAGCGTCCATCGCCGACCGTCCGTCACCTTGGTAGTTTCTCAGCTTCTGTCAGGCTCTCTGGAAGGCTGACAGATGCTCGCCTAAGTGTCCATCGCTAGCGTCCGTCGCCCTACTATCCAGCGTCCGTCGCCTGTCTTTTTGGCTGATTTGCATGGAATTCTGACCTCTTTTCATAGGGGTTGAGAACTCATTCTTAGGGGTTTCCGATGAGTTTTTCTCCACTTCCGGTGAGCTTTCATTTGCTCATTTTTCTGAATCCCCGCTTGCGTTGCTCAGGGAGGTTTGGTTTTTGGGAAGAGTGGCCCAAATATTTCCGAGTGAAATTTGAGGCTCCCATTCACCCCCTTTGGTCGCCGTTCTCGGTCCTTCAATTGGTATCAGAGCCGGTTAAGGATCAATCCACCTTACACGGTTCTTGATCCGCGAAGGCGACATGGAGCGAGGTGCTGGAAAACCTCCTTTCTTCGATGGAACAAACTTCGCCTATTGGAAGGTGCGCATGTCCGCCTACCTCCAAGGGCTTGATACGAAGTATTGGGAGATTTGTGAGAGTGCTAACTACGTGGTTCTTGGCGCTCGAATTAATGAGCTGCAAATCACGCAACATGCGTCAAACGCAAGAGCCCGTAGCATCCTCTTCTCGAGTTTGTCTCTTCCTGAGTTTGAGAGAGTTTCGAGTCTCACTACGGCACGGGAGATCTGGCAAACACTTGTGCGATATCATGAGGGTAACACTTAGATCAAGTCCAGACTCTTCGACACGTACCATAGAGAGTACGAGAACTTTTCTCAGTTGGCCGGCGAATCTGTTGACGGGATGTTCACTTGCTTCCAATCTATCGTCAACAAGATGCGTGCTAATCGAGCCAACTTGCCTTATGATGATCATGAGATGGCTATCAAGCTTTTGCATGCTCTTGATCGGAAGGTGTGGGAGATGAAGGTGGCTGCCATTCAGGAGTCACCGGGCTATGATGCCCTGACCGTGGACGAGCTGTTCAGCAAGCTCAAGTCCTCGGAGATTGACTACCAGACCTAAGCCAAGCTTGAAAACCCGTCGAAACCATCTATGGCGTTGGTTTCTGGTCCTGGCGGTACGTCTTCTTCCTCCTCTGACCCTTCACACTCCTTGTTTGTTTTGTCTTTGATTTCTGTGACAGAGGAGCAAGTGGAGGCTCTTGGAGATGATGAGCTGGCTTTGGTCATCACCAAGTTCTCACGGTTTCACAAGAACCGTTTCAACCGTCGGCGTGGTGGCTCAGCCAAGGGGTGCTAACGTTGCGCTGATGAGGATCACTTCATCGCAAACTGCCCTAAGAAAGCTGCGGGTGACTTCACCAAGCGCAAGGACAAGTGCGAGCACCACTTCGAGGACAAGCACAAGCCCAAGGGTGGCTACCACCGAAGGTCCTCCAAGAAGGTGATCGACAAGGTGAAGGCCAAGCACCGAGCCTTCCTCGCCTCCCTCAGCGACATCGATGCCTCCTCCGATGGAGGTGCTTCTTCGAGCGATGATGAGTCCAAGGGAAAGGTTGAGGACAAGCTCAACGGCCTATGCTTCTACGCCGACGCCAAGCACGGTGGCTTTTGCACCATGGCGATTGAAGAAGGCAAGGTCGGCAAGCGCAAGGATGGCCCCAACTACGACTACGACTCCGACACACCTGAGGTACCACCCACCGTCGAGTCCCTCTCTCTTGAGATTGAGTCTCTGAATGACACCTTGATGAGTCAAGATGCGTTGCTCAAGCATGCTGCTGTCGAGAGGAACTACTTTAAGGCAAAATACCTTAGCGCGCTTGCGAACACATGGTGGATAAGTACCCATGTATGTTCAGCTTTGATGATGAGTGATCGTCCAACACGTGAGTATTTCAGTTTTGAGTGGCTTACCCTAACCTCTACAAAAGCAGAAAACATGTGCTTGTCTATCGCCTTGTGGAGTGTAGGTGCTATGCCTAGTGACAGTGCTCAATAGCATGGAGAAGGTCGAGTAGAGGCTTGCCGTGCCGATGGACTGAGAGCGGTGAAGGGCGGAAGCGGGACTCGGACTGAGGGACCATGGGTGCTGGCGGACTAGCTGTGGTGGCTAGTACTTGGCACCAGCGAGTGCGAGAAGACATGGAGGTAGACCGAGTCGGTCGAGTCAAGACGGTGGATGCGTGAGTCGAGCGGAGGCTCAGGGGACTCGGAGTCCGACCGAGCGAAGACAAGGTGGCTTGCGTCGATTGGTTTGGTGGTTTGGGCCTCAAAACCATCTGCGACGGTTTCCGAGTTTGGGCCTCAAAACTCAGGGTTCGGTAGTTGAGCCCAAAGCTACCGGTGGCAGGTTTCCTGGGTTTGGGCCTCAAAACCTAGGCAGAGCTTCCGAGGAAGCGGGGATGGCACGTGGCGGAATCCTGGAGGTTGCGTCGAGGCGACGGCAACTCTCGGCAGGAAGCGGGGCCGTCCATTCAAAATGCGGGAGATATTTTCTAGAGCTTGGAGTGCAATGCTTAGGCTAGGTAGTTCACTCAATGTATCTAGGGGGGTATTTGGGAAATAGCCAAAGCCCGATAAGTAGGGGGTGAAGGGGTATCCCTCATCCCATCTCTTGAACCCTAATCATTTGCCTCAACTATCCTCTCTCTCTCTACCCTCTCTCTATTTCATGAGATCCCTAGGTTGATTTCACCAACCTCTGTAAGAACTTGAGTTTGTTGCGAGGAATCGGAGGCCGTAACCTCCGTAAGCCATGGTGGCTTCGTCTTCTTGATCGTGTCCCCGTTTTGCTTGTGTTCTTCGCGGTTTTTCTTTTGCTCCCTCTTTGTTCCCGAGATGAATTCTCTTTGTAGGGAGTAGCTCTTGCAAATCCGCTTGAACCAAGTTGTTCGTATTCGTGAGGAGCATCTTTGCACCGAAGGAATTCACCTCAAACCTCACGAGTGCGTAGATCGGGCGATTTCTTTGCGGCGTTCTTCGTTTTTTCCTTTTTCTCCCCGAAATCCGAGTGTTCCCATTTATCCTCTCCAAATTGAGCGATGATTTCTTTGGGATAGATCCCCAACTGTACAAGGATCATGCCTACAAAGTTTGGTTGCAGTTGGAGTTCATTTGATTGAGTTTTGGGAAGATTTGGCGAAGTAAAACTGATTTTCGCGTTTTTCTGCGCTCAGTTCGTAGGCACCGGACAACCCTCCGGACAACTCTCCGTACCATTGCAAGTTGTCCGGTGGTGTGGCCAAAAATATGCAGCAAACCACCTAGCTCCGGACCATACCTCCGGACAACTTCCATTGGTCCTGAGGTAAGCGTCGGACCACTAGTCCAGAGCTTGGGTACACGTTGTTTTGCAGTTTTTCGGCGTCGGACTACCCACCGGACCATAGCACCAGACCATTGCAAGTTGTCCGGTGGTGTGGCCGAAAAACTACAGCAAGGACCATAGCTCCGGACCATACCTCCGGACAACTTCCATTGGTCCTGGGTACCTCCGGACCACTTGTCCTGTGGTCACTGTTGATCGCTGCTTTGGCCGTTTCTCTCTCGTCCGGACTCCGAATCAAGTTCTGTTTGTTGCATTGGATTCGTATTCACGTAAGGAACATGATTAGGTACCTTGAGACCAGTTCTCATATGTACTTTTGGGTGTGTGCTCTTGCCTCTTTTCTCTAGGGGTTGAGAGTACCTCTCTCGGTGTATCGGTTTCGAGTTCGTGGCTTCGATTGTTCTCCATCTTCTCCGACTGCTCTGCTGCACCTTTGGGGGTCTTCCAAAGGTATCCACCTACTTGTTAGGTCGTGTGCGAGTCAGTTCTTACGAGGTCAAGTTTTGGGTGTGAGTTTGGGACAAGGGCCAAGTCTTTGAGTTGAATTTTAATTGGCTCCCATTCACCCCCCCCTCTGGTCGCCGTTCTCGGTCCTTCAGCTCTTCATGAGCTAGATTTTGCTAAGGCATCAGTGGTGGTTACCGAGGAGGTAGAGTGTGATGCTTGCGCCATTCACATGTCTGATCTTGTCACTCTCCAGGACAAGTATGGAACTCTACTTGAGGAGGTCAGTGAGCTGAAGGCTAGGCCTAGCTTACTTGGTGCGTGCAAGTCTTGCTTAGGCTTGCGTTCTGAGCTGGCAAAAAGAGATGCTAGGATTGTTGTGCTAGACAAGGTCAGCTCAGATAGCACTAGAGAGTCGGATCGCTTTGAGGCTTTGGAGCTTGAGATCGCGTCGTGCAGACACGACAAGATGCATACCGAGGAAGAAAACACATACCTTCCGTCCATCTTGAGCTGGGTGTCTTGCCGAGAGCCGTAGTTGGGGATGATGCTCAGCCAATGCAAAAGGGCTGGCAACATGGGAGTAGGCTTTGCTATAGGTGGGAAGGACGATAGCATGTTCGGTAAGATTGGTGAGTGCAGTGGTTTGAGCAAGAATGAGAAACTCACCACAACTCCCAAGCTTACCAAGATCACTCCACCTAAGCCTACCGACCCCTCTGAGTTTCCTGTGAGAGATGGTGTGTTTGAAGAGCCACCCAAAACCACTCCACAGAAGCAAGTGTGGATTGCAAAACCAAACCATCTTCGCAACCCACTTGACACACTGTCAGACATCTCTAGTGATCCCCTTCCTAAGAAAGCTAGAACCACCCAACCCAACAAGAGAGTGCCTACCAAGAGTGTGGTGAGGTACCATTGTGAGTATTGTGAGCGGGATGGACACTTGGCTGAGTTTTACTTTAGGAGGAAGAGAGATGATCGGAGGCAGGTTGAGTTGAACAACCGGGACATGTACCACCCACGAGTTGGGGTGCGTGAACCGGAAGTTCGGAGGCGCACTACTAGGCCTAGAGGTACAATGCCTCAAGGTGCTAGGTCTCAGGAGGTGAGACCACGTGGTGGTCGTGCCCGACAGGGTACCGGTCGTGACCCATACGACTACGGGCCTCGTGGCGGTGGCTTTACTCCACCCTTCTTTAGCGTACCACGTTTCCCCTATCGTGGTGATCGCTATCCCTCCGTGCGGCAGGAGATGTTTGGTTTTTCTCCTAACCCATTCTTTGGGCAAGCGGGACAACACTGGTATCCTTCACAGTTTACTAACCCCAGTGTTGGTCCATTTCACCCTATGTCTTTTTATTGATGTAGGAAGGAGGACTGGTGGAGACTTGGCTTGTGGATTCCAGATGCTCACGCCATATGACCGGAAGTGCCAAGTGGTTCTCCAGCCTCCACCCCGTGCGCCACACCGAGTACATTACATTCGGGGACAAGAGTAAAGGTAAGGTTGTGTCCCGAGGGTCGATCCGAGTCAATTCTTCTTTTGTCCTCAAGGATGTTGCTTTGGTTGCGAATTTGCATTTTAACCTCCTGTCAGTTTCGCAACTCCTTGAAGACGGTTTTGAAGTGAGCTTTAAGCCAAATTTGTCTTAGATTTTGGACTCTCGTGGTGAGCTTGTTTGCCGGATTTTACCCTTCGGGAAGGTTTTTCGTGCGGACTTTTCTATCTCTTCCGGACCATCTCGTTGTCTTCTTGCCAGTTCTTCTTCCGAGCTTTGGAAGTGGCATAGGAGATTGGGACATTTGAGTTTTGACTTGCTTGCAAGACTTAGCTCAATGGACCTTATCCAAGGATTGCCAAAGCTAAAGTTCGAGAAGGATTTGGTTTGCCATCCTTGCAGGCATGGAAAGATGGTTGCCGCTTCCCATCCTCCTGTGACTGAGGTCATGACCACTCGACCCGGCGAGCTCTTACACATGGACACAGTTGGTCCAGCTTGGGTCAGGTCGGAGGGAGGGAAGTGGTATGTGGTTGTAGTCGTTGATGACTATTCAAGATACTCTTGGGTGTTCTTTTTGGAGCGTAAGGATGAGGCTTTTCCACTCGTTCAAGATCTGATTTTGAGATTGCAAAATGAGCTACCTAAGAACGCCATGAGAGCTATCCGCAGTGACAATGGCACAGAATTCAAGAATGCTCACTTTGCAACTCTTTGTTCTTCTTTGGGTCTCGATCACCAGTTTTCCTCACCTCACACTCCCTAGCAGAACGGTGTTGTTGAGCGCAAGAATCGGACCCTTGTTGAGATGGCCAGGACGATGCTCGATGAGCATAGGACTCCTAGGCGGTATTGGGCCGAAGCACTAAGTTCGGCTTCCTATGTTTCCAATCGCATTTTTCTCCGAGCTTTCAAGAAAAAGACCTCTTATGAGCTGTGATTTGGGAGACCACCCAAGGTAAGTCACCTACGGGTGTTTGGGTGCAGGTGCTTCATCCTCAAAAAGGGCGGTAAGTTGGATAAATTTAAATCAAGGTCTTCTGACGGTATTTTTCTTGGTTATTCTACTCACTCTTGTGCTTATCGTGCACTTAACCTAGAGACTAACCGAGTGATGGAGACCTGTGAAATTACTTTCGATGAAACTATGCCCTGTGTTTCCACTGCTTTTGAGCATGCAGGTGATGATGAGGTGAACACTAGCATCTTTGTGGAGGAGGAGCAGGACGACGCCGATTGGGGTGATCCCGAGCCGACTCCACCGACTGCCCCTGTCGACCCTGTGACATCCACTTCGGCTCACGGTCCCGACCCGACTAATTCCTCTACATGGGGGCCGTTCGAGCAGCTTCCTCAGTCCATGCCCGTTGCACCTGAGGGAGCTCCAGTTGCTGTTGAGGGGGAGGCCACTTCGTCCAGGCAGGCTCCCCGGCACATCCAGCAGCAGCACCCGCCGGAGAACATTATCGACGACATTGACCGTCAAGTCACGCGGTCCAGATCTTATATATCTCACTTTGCTCATTCGGCTTTTGTCGCTTCTTTTGAGCCCCGAGATGTTGGGCACACTTTGATGGATCTGGATTGGGTTAATGCCATGCATGAGGAGTTAGAAAACTTTGCGCGAAACCGCGTTTGGGTCTTAGTTCCTACACCACCTAGTTGCCACCCCATAGGTACCAAATGGGTTTTCAAAAACAAACAAAGTGAAGATGGGGTGGTAGTGCGCAACAAGGCTAGGTTGGTAGCTCAAGGCTTTTGTCAAAAGGAGGGAATAGACTATGAGGAAACCTTTGCTCCTGTAGCTCGTTTAGAAGCCATTAGAATCCTCTTAGCTTTTGCGGCTCTTAAGGGTTTTAAACTTTTTCAAATGGACGTTAAAAGTGCTTTCTTAAACGGCTACATAGAGGAGGAAGTTTATGTTAAACAACCTCCCGGTTTTGAAAATCCCAAGTTTCCAAGCCATGTTTTTAAACTTCACAAAGCTTTGTATGGTTTGAAACAAGCACCTAGAGCATGGTATGATAGGCTAAAAACCTTTTTGCTTGCTAAGGGCTTTAAAATGTGATCGGTAGATAAGACGTTGTTTCTCCTCAAGCAAGGAAAAGATACTCTCCTTGTCCAAATATATGTGGATGATATCATCTTTGGTGGTTCCTCTCATGCTCTTGTTGCCAAGTTTGCAGATCTTATGAGCAGGGAATTTGAGATGAGCATGATGGGAGAGTTGACTTTCTTTCTCGGGTTGCAAATCAAGCAAACCCGGGAAGGGACATTTGTGCACCAAGGGAAGTACACGAAGGATATCTTGAAGAAGTTTGACATGGGCAAGGCAAAGCCCCTCTCGACGCCTATGTCAACCACTACTACCTTGGATGCGGACGAGGAAGGAGAGGCGGTGGACCAGACCGAGTACCGAAGCATGATCGGGTCACTTCTGTACCTGACAACGACCCGACCAGACATTTAGTTCGTCGTCTGCCTGTGTGCACGTTTTCAGGCGTCCCCACGGACTTCGCACAAGCAAGTGGTGAAACGCATCATGAGGTACTTGCGCTTCACTCCAGAATTTCGTCTTTGGTTTTCCACCTCTCTTGTGCTTTGTGGTTATTTTGACGCCGACTTTGCTGGATGCCGTCTTGATTGGAAGTCCACTTCTGGGACTTGTCCGTTTCTCGGGTCTTCTTTGGTTTCGTGGTCTTCTCGCAAGCAATCTAGCGTGGCACAATCGATGTGCGAAGCTGAGTACGTTGCCGCGGCTAGTTGTTTCTCTCAGTTGCTTTGTATGATTGCCACTTTGAGAGATTTTGGTCTTGAGCTTACTAAGGTGCCTCTGCTTTGTGATAGCACGAGTGCAATTAGTGTGGCTAAAAATCCCGTGCTTCATTCTAAGACCAAGAACATTGAGGTCCGCTTTCACTTTTTGCGTGATCACTACGAGAAAGGCGACATTGACCTCCGGCATGTCGAGACCCAAAACCAGCTTGCGGATATTCTCACTAAGCCTTTGGATCAAGCTGCGTTTTCTTGCCTTCGGGGCGAGTTGGGTGTTTGCTTTCCGTTTTAGAGGAGGAAAGTTTTGTGTATCATAGTTCTTTATGGTTCTTTTTGTCTTTTATTTGTCCTTCTTCTCTCTTGGTGTCATGTTTGTGTTAGTTGGTGTCATTGCATTTTACATCTTATTTGCATTTGTGACATAGTTCATTTGAAGCTTCATATCTATAGCTGATATAATGAATCTATGCTCTGTTTGAGGTGCTTTATGTGTCTATGGTGTTGCCTAACTTAGATTCCTTTTGATCTATATGATATGCAATAGAGCTAAGTTAGAAAAGCTTTAAAACTGAATTTTAAATTCCCCATGTCACCTCTGAAATGGCACTAGCATGTGTAGGCTTTTGAAGATCCTTCTTGGCTGCCTTGTATATAGCTTGTAACTATGGCTCTTCATTGTTTCATTCACTACCTTTGAGCACCATGATTAATATCTAAAATGAAATTGCTCTCTGTTTTGTGAATTGAAAAGATTGAGTTGGGTCTGCATTGTGAGCACTTCACCGTGTGTTCGAGACTGCTTCCCATATGGGTCGATACTTGAGCGGTGTCGTGTATGACCAAAACCGGTGTGTTAAGTCCTTTGACTTCGCCCAGTTGGTAAGCAGTGGCATCACTTTGCTGACAACCACTCGCATACAACTTAAATGTGTCTAAAACTGAAAATTGGCTGCAAAACTCTGAAATTTGAAAAATTCATTCAGTTGGGTCATTGGCTTGTTGTATGAACTTTGCTAAGGGATAGTTTTACTTGCTATACATGAGATTGCTTTGAGATAGATCCTATCTTGTTTACCATGTCTAGTTGTCTCTAGGAGGTGATACCCATTCCTTGTTCTCACATGCTACACTCTCTAAAATAGCTTCTAAAGTGATCCTAAGCTCAACTTGAGTCTTTGTTGGGCACATAGAGCTTTTCCTATTCTCACAGGATCACATCACTTAGAACATCTATTCATTGTCTTAGCTCTAAGTATGAAGCTTTTGCACTCATTTTGCATTTCATGACATTTGTAGTCGGTTCTTGAGTTGTTGACGTTTGATGAGCTACATATGTCAACAAGGGGGAGAGATGTGCATTTCATTCCATTTTCAGCCATCTACTTCCAAGGGGGAGCAAATGTGCTTTTGAGCTTAATTGGTATCTTTTTGACTTGGCTCTTTTCACCCCTTCTTGGTATCTTGAGAGTGCTTTCTCTTAGTTTTCCAATTGGTATATTGCTCAGGGGGAGTCTTTGCTAGATGTGTTGAGCCTTTGCCACTTCTGGAGGATCTAGCTTGTTTTGTTGACTTCGACAGGTTTCGATTGCTTCTTGAGCATTAGGGGACGTAAGTGGTTTCAATTGGTATCTTTTGAGCCCCCCTAGTGTTTAAATTGGAAGTTTGAGCTTTGAGAGTTGTGATTGGTATCTTGGACTTGCTAGCGGTGTTGAGCCCGTTTTTTGCCTCTTCTTGAGGGCTAGCTTTGACTTCCCATATGCTTTTGTTTGCCATCAGTAAGTGGCTTTGTCTTGAGGTGTTTTGAAGGATGTTTTTTGTAGCATTTTTGCCTCTCTCTTTTAATTGGTATCGTGTTTGCTTCTCTCAAGTGGCCCTGTTTTGGCTTTGGTAGCTTTTTGGTCATTTGGAGAGCTTTACCTTGTGGCTCAAATCTGAAATGCACTTGTGTTGACAATGCACTCATCAAGGGGAGATTGCGAACACATGGTGGATAAGTACCCATGGATGTTTAGCTTTGATGATGAGTGATTGACTAACACGTGAGTGTTTCAGTTTGAGTGGCTTACCCTAACCTCTACGAAAGCAGAAATGTATGCTTGTCTATCGGCTTGTGGTGTGCAGGTGCTATGCCTAGTGACAGTGGTCAATGGCGTGGAGAAGGTCGAGTAGAGGCTTGCCGTGCCGATGGACTGAGAGTGGTGAAGGGCGGAAGCGGGGCTTAGACTGAGGGACCATGGGCGCCGGCGGACTAACTGTGGTGGCTAGTACTTGGCACCGGCGAGTGCGAGAAGACATGGAGGTAGACTGTTGACACAAAAAGCGTCAGGATTTGCGAACACCTCGGGCTATTACCCAAAGCTCGGTATTCCGGAGGCGTGCCAGTCGATTTGACCAATCAATCGACAAGGATGATAACTAGAACAAAACTGAATGAGACGACAGCGATGCGCCCGGACGTCAAGGCTCAGATTGATCAAGGATAACTAGAGCAGAGCTGAACGAGGCAAACAGCGATGCGCCCAGAATGCCAAAACTCAGAGGTACTCCAACGCGGAACTCACAAGGATTTGACGGAGATCAAGGCGATGCAGCCCATCGAAGCTTGAAAGAACTCGTTGATAACTACAGCTAATGCAGTAAAAGGTAAATTGCGATAGAAAGGTAGAATAAGATAAAGTTGGTTTGTTTTTGATTGGATTGATTATATTTTCCATGGCCCTTGGCCACATATTTATACTCCCGCATGGAGAGTTGTACAAAGACACGACACGTATCCTTCCTAAAAAAAACTCCTAATTTTAAGGAAACTGACTCGCGCGGGAGCTGGATAACAATATTTATTTTCCTAAAATAAACACGCCTATTTTAAAGGAAAAAAACGACTCATGCAAGAGTCGGACTCAAATTACTATAATAATACTGGTACAAAACACCAGTTTCCCTATACTCCTCTTCGATGGAAACTTTCCATCGGCAGATCCCTTTAATCCGCGCCTTCCTTCTTTGACCACCTGTAATCTTCTGCTGCCACCAAGAGCTAAGTCACGCCCATCGGCATCGGCAATACTTTCCCGATCGGCAATCGGCAACATTTCCCAATTAGCGACCTTGCGCTGGTAACTGTCTTCACCAATCACTCCCTATTGGCAATCGGCAACCACCCTTCGGTAGTCGTAATGACCCCTCATCGGCAATCGGCAATGACTCTTCATCGGCAATCAGCAGTACCTCTTTGTCGGCAATCGGCATCAGCAACTCCATAGCTTAAGCTTTTCACCAATTAGCCTTTGTCGGCAAGGACCATCCAGTTTCCATCAGCAGCACACTTGGCCTTCCCGCGACACTCCCATCGGCAATATTGGTTAATACTTTACCGACGCCGATGGCGAACGACCGCTGACCAGTCAAACCTTAGCTCATTTGACACGTGCTGAAAAACGGTGTCAACATAGACCGAGTCGACCAAGTCAAGACGGTGGACGCGCGAGTCGAGCGGAGTCTCAGGGGACTCGAAGTCTGACCGGGCGAAGATAAGGTGGCTCGCGTCGAATGGTTTGGTGGTTTGGGCCTCAAAACCATCCGCGTCGGTTTCCGAGTTTGGGCCGCAAAACTCGGGGTTCGGTAGTTTAGCCCAAAGCTACCGGTGGCGGATTTCCTGGGTTTGGGCCTCAAAACCTAGGCGGAGCTTCCGAGGAAGCGGAGATGGCACGTGGCGGAATCCTGGAGGTTGTGTCGAGGCTGCCCTTAGGCAGGTACCTTCTTGGATCAGTATACCGATTGCTACATCAAGTATCCCAGAAGCTACTGCTAGGAGAACCCATCGGCAATCTTGGAGGCCCCTGGTGGTTTGTCAATCTGTGGTTGAACGCACACATGCACAAGGCTCTCCAATTTGACCTGTTTGCCCAACAATTCCCAAGGGATATATCGGAGGATTACCGATATGGGGATGATGAATCGGCAACTCGCCCTCCACTTAACTTTGGAGAGGCTATCATAGTGCTGCCAGGTACCGATGCCGATACAGAGTACTTCGGCTACTTTTTCCAGAAGTTCTACAACGGTCTCCCCTCCACAGAATGGACCTGGTGGCCATACATCGATGAGCACAATCAGTTTCCCGCTGCTGTTCAACCTGTCCGATGTAAACCTGTCTGAGAACCGAGCAATCATGAGGACCAGCATCACTCCCCGAGCGATTCCAGTGAATATCTTCGGATCCGGGAAGAACGCCCCTCCATCTTACGAGTTCTACTATCCATCGGCAACGGCGAGACAACTGGCATTTGGCCAACTGCCGATCAAACTCTGCTACTCCAAAGTAGTGAGGCCGAGGCAAACAATCTCCAGCGCATTAGACTGGAATAAAGTCGTCAACCTTCCTGCCGACGTCGATACGTCAGATATCGACTTGTCTTCCTGGTCGCCAACCTCCTTCATCACCAACGAGTACAAGTCTTGGTGGCAAGAGTGGAAGTGCCAGCCATTTGCCAAGTCTTCGCACTATTATCGGCACCTGATTGACGCCGATTACATCATCCCTAATGACGCAGTAAGTCTTCCATCCGATGTATTTTTATTACTTTACTTTCGTCATCGGCACTTAACTCCTTTGCGCTTGACAGGCCGATGATCCGATCCCCACAACGAGCAACAGTGGCAGGCCCTTCAATCTTCGGATAATGGGCCCCATATCCATCATCGGCACCAAAGCTCCGACGCTGGCTGCCTTCACGCCTCAACAGGTACCTACGCCGCCACCTACAAAAGCCCAGGCTACATCGGCCGCTGCTGTTGCCCTGACGCGGGTTTATGCAGTAAATCCATCTTTACCCGTACCGATTACATACTGTTTCATCGGCAACATTCCATCTTGTATAACTTGTCTTATACTTTTCAAGCACTATGGTCATCGGCATCTCTGCTTCCAGCAGACAAGCACCTTCCAGCCCAGCTGCCGATGCCCCCCGGTCTTCGTCCAAGCGGGTTGGTTCTCCTGCTGCTGCACCAACGAAAAAGAGGCGCCTGAGGCTGGCTTCCCCTTCGCCATCGGCTCCAACCGCACCATCAACTGCCGATGCGCCACCAGCAGGACTACCTCCGGTCCCAGTCGCACCAACCGCCGGCAAGTCATCGGCAGAACCTCCATCGGCTTCTGTGCCTGATCAACCGATGGACAACGTCCCGAACCAAGAGACAACTCCACCCGCTACAACGGCGGAGGCATCGTCATTGTCACCATCAGCCAGACTCCCCGGCAAAGAAACAACTCTACCCGCCGTAGCAGCAGAGGTAACGTCGGCATCGGCACCGTCAGCCGAAGTCCCCGATGACAGATTGGGATCGCCGCCACAAGAAATGGCCACCGTATCGGAAGCGACGCTGGCAATAACAACACCAGCACCAGCGGTGTCGGCTGCTTCTCCGGCAAGGGCCCAATCATCAACATCTACCGCCGATGTCCAAGATGAAGCTGGACCATCCAGCATACTAAGCCCTAGGCAGGAAGTCCGCTTCAAAATGGTAAGTCGATCATTCTAAAGCTTATGGTATAACTTTACAATCGGCATATTTTAACCCCTCTGTTTCCAGGCTCAGGACTCTCTGGACAGTCTCTTCTCCTATAGCTTGAACCCTCAGAATGAAGACGAACGCCAAGGCCTCATCCAAGCAGACAGTCTGTTTTCTTTTGCGGTCGATATCCCCGATGAGGGCGAAGAGGAGAGTTCGGTCCCAACCTTATCGGCAGAGATCAAATCCAAGCTGGAAGAGTTGCTTTCCTTGCTGCTACAAGATACGTCCCAGCTCATTCAGGATTCATCGGCAGCAAGGATTGTCTTCAAGGATATCCAAGATCATCTCCCTGCCGATATGGCGGAAGTCCTTCTCCAGGCAACCTTCCTCGATATCAAACAGATCCAGTATCAGAGGCTTCTGCGTCGCATGGCTGATAGGGCCACTCAAGCCAAGAGCGAGGAAGAGAAGCTTAAGTTTAAAAATATCGCCGATGAGAAGCACAAGAGCATCGGTCAAGCAGAAGTCTCCATCAACAGCCTCGACCAAGAAGTCCTTCAGTTATCGGCAAAGAAAGAAGAATTATTAGCCGAATTACAAAAGGTTGAGGAGGCCTTGACTACAGCCAACCAGAAGAAGACCCAACTATCCGATTCCATCAGGGTTCTGCGGCAAGAAAGGGATCATAACGCTCGACAAGCCATCCTGTGGAAAAAGAAGATTAAACCGGTCGAGGGCTCCGCTGACGCCGATGCCAAAGAGATGGATGAGATAGAGCAAATTCGCCTACGTGCGATATCAGCTATCCACTCTTTGTTGTAATCTGTTTGTAGTATCGGCAAAATGTAACTCTAACACTTTGATTTTGGCTCTTGTAATATAATGTTTATACGCTTTTACCGATGTATTATAATTTCCCTTTCATCGGCATTCAGCTGAGCACTATGCATCCACCCATATACTAGGGTAGTACCTCTTTAAGTATTTGTCGTTGATCGCTCTAGAGAACATAACTCCCTCGAGGGTTTCCAAAATGTAAGCATTACCAGGAGCAGACTATTTTACCCGATAAGGACCCTCCCAATTAGGGGACCACTTTCCAAATTTAGAGCTCTTAGTCCCGATCGGTAAAATCAACTTCCAAACTAGATCACCATCGGCAAACTCCTTCGCCTTTACTTTCTTGTCATACCATCTGGCAACCCTTTTCTTATTCTCTTCAATGCTAATTAATGCCCTCAACTGATGACCTGCTAAGTCCTCTAATTCATCTTTCATCAGAGTAATATAATCATCGGTCGTCAATTGATCCTGAAAAGATAATCGCCTAGACCCAATTTTGATTTCCCAAGGTAGGACAACATCGTGTCCATAAACCAACTGATACGGCGAGACCTTGGTTGCACCATGACAAGCCATCCGATATGACCACAAGGCTTCGTTTAACACCGCATGCCACCTTCTAGGGTTTTCTTCAATCTTGCGCTTTATAAGCTTAATGACTCCTTTATTAGTTGCTTCAGCTTGACCATTAGCTTGAGCATAATAAGGAGAAGAATTTAACACCTTGAAACCCATGCTAGCAGCAAACTCATCAAACTCTCCCGATGTGAACATGGTTCCTTGATCGGTAGTAATAGTCTGAGGAATACCGAATCGGTAAACAATGTGCTCCTTAACGAAATCCACCATGTTTTCCGATGTCACCTTCTTCAAGGAACTGCCTCAACCCATTTGGTGAAGTAATCGGTAGCAACAAGTATGAACTTATGCCCTTTGCTCAATGGTGGATAAATTTGGCCGATGAGATCAATAGCCCATCCTCTGAACGGCCAAGGCTTGATTATAGGATTCATTGCCGATGCAGGCGCCCTTTGCACATTGCCAAACTTCTGACAGTCCTAGCACCCCTTGAAATAGTTAAAGCAATCTTCAAGGATTGTCGGCCAATAATATCCATTCCGCCTAATCATCCACTTCATCTTGAATGCCGATTGATGTGCTCCACATACACCTTCATGGATCTCACCCATCAACTCTTTCGATTCCTCTTTGCCGAGACATCTAAGCAAAACTCCGTCAATCGTCCGATAATACAACTCATCGTCGAGGAGCACATACTTAGTGGCTTGGAACCTTAGACGCCTTTCAACTTTCCTGGATGGATTCCTCAAGTAATCGGCAATCTCCTTTCTCCAGTCATCGGCAACCGTTATCGATGTCGTGACTTCTTGAATCGGTTGATATCCTGAGGCATTCTGTGCTAACCGATTAGCTTCTTCATTATGCAACCTTGGAATGTGCTCAAGGCGATACTCTTTAAACTCCTTTAACAACTGCAAACACCGTTCATGGGCAGCAATCAAAACTTCACTTCGGCATTCATACGTCCCGATCAATTGGTTAATCACCAACATAGAATCACCGAAGATTTCAACAGCATCGGCACGCACTTCCCTGAGTAACTCTAACCCCTTGAGTAAAGCCTGGTACTCAGCCTGATTATTTGTTGAAGTAGCAGCAATCGGCAACGAGATCTCATACTTCTGTCCTCGGGGTGAAATCAAGAGAATACCGATACCTGCTCCATCCTTGCATGTAGACCCATCAAAGAATAAAACCCAAGGAGCAATCTCAACAAAGCTTACCATATTACAATGCTGAGTAACAAAATCGGCCATTACTTGACCCTTAACAGCCTTAGCCGATTCATACCTTAGGTCAAACTCTGACAGTGCCAAAATCCACTTACCGATCCGTCCACTAAAAATCGGCATTGACAACACGTACTTGACCACATCATCTTTGCAGACAAGAGTGCATTCAGCCGACAGTAAATAATGCCTTAACTTAATGCAAGAGAAATATAAACATAAGCACAATCTCTCTATGGCCGAATACCTGGTCTCAGCATCCACCAATCTTCTGCTCAGGTAATATATTACACGTTCCTTCCCTTCAAACTCTTGAATCAAGGCTGATCCGATAACACTGTTATCGGCAGAAAAATATAACCTGAAAGGTTTCCCGTGTTGAGGCGGAACCAAGATTGGAGGATTCACCAAGTATTTCTTAATCTCCTCTAAGGCTGACTGCTGCTCCTCTTCCCATACAAACTCTTGGTCGGCTTTCAACTTTAACAGGGGGCTAAAGGATTTAATCTTACCAGATAGATTGGATATAAACCTTCTGATGAAATTAATCTTGCCGATCAAGGACTGCAACTCAGTCTTGTTCGTAGGAGCAACTACCTTGTTAATTGCATCGATAGACTTTCTGCCGATTTCAATGCCTCTCTGATGCACCATGAAACCCAGAAACTTCCCTGCCGATACGCCAAACGCACACTTGTTAGGATTCATCTTTAACCCATGCTCCCTTGTGCACTCCAATATCTTTCGCAAATCGGCAAGATGCTTCTTGAAGTCTCCAGACTTAACCACCACGTCATCAATGTAGATTTCAACTATTGTGCCGATATACTTATGAAAGATAAAATTCATCGCCCTCTGATAAGTAGCACCGGCATTTTTCAAGCCAAAAGTCATGACCACCCACTCAAATAAACCAACGTGACCTGGACATCGGAAAGCAGTCTTGGATACGTCTTCTTCAGCCATGAATATTTGATTATACCCAGCATTACCATCCATGAAGCTAATAATCTGATGTCCAGCAGCAGCATCGATCAGCAGATCGGCAACGAGCATCGGGTAGCCGTCCATCGGCGTAGCCTTGTTCAGATTCCTGAAATCAATACAAACACGAAGTTTTCCATTCTTTTTATACACAGGAACCACATTAGAGATCCAATCGGCATATCGGCATTGCCGAATAAATCCAGCTTCGATTAACTTAGTAATCTCAGCCTTAATGTCGGGTAAGATAGTAGGATTGCATCAGCGCGCCGGCTGCCGATGTGGTTGGAAACCAGATTTGATGGGTAACCGATGTTCAACTATCGATCGGTCTAAACCAGGCATCTCTGTATAGTCCCAAGCAAAACAATCTTTATTCTCTTTTAATAAATCAGTCAACTACTGTTTACATTGGGAATCTAACTTAGCACTAATAAAAGTAGGCCTAGGTTTACTACCATCGCCGATGTCGATCTCGAGCAAGTCATCGGCAGACGTAAAGCCCTGCCCCAATTTTCCATCATCGGCGAACTGATCCATTAAGACTCCTCCTCAGGACCGACTGCTTGGATCGGCTTGATGCGGTAATCGGCAACTTTGAGGAACTCTTTGTCCCAGGCTTCGCCAGATATACACCTGGTCTGCTCATAAGTTTCCAACTCTGCCGATGCAACACTAGATGGGGCTTCACCGCGGACGACCTCAATTCTATCCCCGATCCACTGTACCGACTCTGATGCATAGTAGAAGGGATACAACAATTTGCATGGATCCAGTCCCTTCCGAGGAGCAAGTTGTAAGTACCTTTGCCGCTGATCACAAAGAACGTTGTCGGCAAACTTTTACTGCCGATGGTTAAGTCAACACATACGGCCCCCATGGCTGTTGACACGTTGCCTTCGAAGTCCTTGAGCTTCATGTCGGTCTCGACTAAGTCCTGGTCACCTTTGCCGAGCTTTCTGAACACGACATAGGGCATTATATTGATCGACGCGCCACCATCCACCAGCATCTTCGTCATCGGCTGCCCGTCCACCTTACCCCTAACAAACAAAGCCCTTAAGTGCTGCCTCTCATCATCGGCAGGCTTTTCAAAGACAGCCGTCATCGGATCCAGCACCAATTGCGCCATATCGGCAGTCTCTTCATCATCACTGACGGGTGTCATGAACTCCATCGGCAACATGACGACCATGTTTATGTCTGCCGATGGATCCCTGTCCTTGCGCTTCGGCCTCCATTGCCTCTCCCTCGAGGATTCTGCATCGTCACACAGGTCATCACGGCGTTAGCGCTGAATCCTCCTCTTCTGGGTCTTGGTCAAACCCTAGGGCACCAGGGAGGAAGCTTGGTCTTCCAGACGGGCTGGTGCTGCTTCCCACTGCTTACATCGGCTCTTCTTCTGATGTTGGGATCTCTGGAGAATATCTCTTCGTCGGGTACTCTTGCATTGGCCATCTCCTGATCAACATGTCTGCCAAGCCGATCATGGGCACTGAGCTTGCCCCCCAGTCGGTCATGTGCCGATCTGTTCTCTCTGAGCGGCTTGGCGTACTCGGATGCCTGATCATCAAAACAAGGTCTCTTACCTAACCGATCGGCAGCGTAGTACCCATTGCAATCCAGACAGTTATCGGGAGTGGGAAGTGCATGAAGAAGGGACACCTCCAGTGGTCCTTGTGTCGAAGCCATTCCCGATGCTCCTCTTCTTCTTGCCGATACCGTTCTTCACGTGATTGCCGATGCTCCCGCCTTGGCCGGCTGTGTGTGATCACAACTCCAGAAGCCCTGTTGGCGTTGTTGCCTTCATCAGCAATCTTCTTACCCTTTCTGTCATCGGCAAACCTTCTCGTGTCGTGCTCAAGTACTTGGTGGCTAGGGTCTACCGATGAGTTTCTCCTGGCAGCTTCCGATGTCAACACTCTGGTTTTTTCACTGATCTCCACCATATTGTTTGGGAACGGGTGCTGATCTATCTTCATCGGTTTCTGGATTTTAGAATTTTCAAACTTAATACGCCCAGATTCGATCTCTGACTGCCACTGCTGCCTGAATACTTTGTAGTCATTGGTACTGTGTGAGGTTGAATTATGCCACTTGCAGTACCTAATTTTCTTGAGCTCTTCGGCCGATGGAATCACTTGGTTGGGCGCCAACTTGATTCGCCCCTCTTGCAGCAATAAGTCAAACATCCTATCGGCTTTGGTGATATCGAAGGTGAACCTTTCAGTCTCTTTTTGGCCGAACGGACAAGACACAGGCTTCTTATCCTTCACCCATTCGGCCGCGTCGACATTCAGCTCTTCATCCGACCCAGAGTCTTCTTCTTTCCCGATGAAGGTCACCTTCTTGTTCCAAGTCTTCCTGGGCTCAAAGGCTTTGATGTCTTGATCGGCAATCCTTTGCACTAGGTGACTTAGGCTCTCAAACTCCTGGGACGCATATTTGTCCTTGATGTGCGGCAGTAGTCCTTGAAAGGCCAAATCCGCCAGTTGCCGATCATCAAGTACCAGACTATAGCACTTGTTCTTCGCGTCCCATAGCCTCTGAACAAAGCTTTCTACCGATTCATCGTTGCGTTGCCTCATTTTGACCAAATCGGTAAGTTTCTTTTCATGTATACCAGCGAAGAAGTACTTGTGAAATTGCCTTTCTAGATCGGCCCATGTGATTATAGAATTTGGAGGCAACGATATGAACCATGTGAATGCCGATCCAGACAATGACGAAGAGAACAATCTCACCCTTAACTCCTCCCTGCTGGCAGCTTCCCCGCACTGGATAATGAAGCGGTTGATGTGCTCCATAGTCGACGTGTCGTTTTGACCGGAGAATTTGGTAAAATCGGGCACTTTGTACCGATTTGGAAGAGGAATCAAGTCATATGCAGGAGGATACGGGGTCCGATAAGAGTATGTATTGATCTTGGGTTTGATGCCGAATTGTTCTTTCATGACTTTGGCAATCTTACCGATCCAGTATGCGTCCTGCTCTTGCCGACTCATTGGCTGGTTGTCGACTGGTGGAGTTGGCTGACGCGCCTCTTGAAGATGCGTAGTGGTTGCGGGCGCAGCACCAGTCATCTGAACACCATGCATCGGTTGACTTACCGATGGATAGTTTTGCACACTTGGCGGATTTGGCTGAACCGTCACATTCATCGGTTGTTGTACCGATGGTCCGCTTTGAGTGTAAGTTGGGCCTCCATAATGATACATTGACGCGCCAGGCTGCTGAGCTGACGGCTAGTTGACCCATCCAGGATTATAGAGCATCGGCATATGACTTACCGATGGATGATAGCTGATCGGAGCATGTGGCTCTTGTATTCTGGAGCAATCAATCACCAGATTACCTTGGGGAACTAACGTCCCAGCTTGAGAGTTTGCCACTAGAGTTTGACTGCCAGCTGTCACAATGTGTTGCATCAGCACAGAGCTTGCCGATGGTGGCATTAGAGGTACTTTGGGGATTACTTGAAGATCATCTGACGGCACTTGTACTGTCGGAGAAGGCGCAGAGTTGTGCATTGTGGAGGCCATCGGCTGTGACGGCGTTGCCGATGCCATAGAGTTCCTCCAAGCTGAACTGTCTCCCTGCACCAGATTAGAACTAGCATATAGATTCGGAGGCATACCGTATCCCCACCAGTTAGCAGGGGCTGGTCCTGAAGTTGCCGACGCGGCTGGATCTGGGTTGAGCTTGGTGATGCCGCCAGCGTTCGGTCTTGGTGATGTAGCTACATCGGCAGACGGTTCCACAGGGGTGGAAGACGCCATTGGGGCCGCCGATGGGCTCGTGGATGCCAATCCAGGTTGATGGTACGTTGGACCGACATATCGTGGTGCATGTCCTTCCTTGAATGATTGCGTAACAGCATTGTAGATAGTATTGGACAACACGCTGGAGTGGCTAATTAACGCTTGACTTACAGCAGCATTAACCATCTCCTGTAGCTTACCAGGATTGGCGTCGTACGTGACCTGCCGTGGCAACGGCGGATCTTGCTTGTGAATTGCTTCGCCGCTCCAGCTGAGGCTGAAGGATTTGAGATATAACTGCTTGTACTCCTCCATAGCCCGCTCCATGGCCTGCTTCTGATCATTTTTCAGATCAGCCTCAGAGACTTCAATGACATTCCTCTGGTTGACGTCGGCGTGATCACCCATGATAGATGTGTAGATTTGTATAATCGGGTCCCACTGGGCGTGCCAAAAGAGGTGTTGACACAAAAAGCGTCAGGATTTGCGAACACCTCGGGCTATTACCCAAAGCTCGATATTCCGGAGGCGTGCCAGTCGATTTGACCAATCAATCAACAAGGATGATAACTAGAACAAAACTGAACGAGACGACAGCGATGCGCCCGGACGTCAAGGCTCAGATTGATCAAGGATAACTAGAGCAGAGCTGAACGAGGCAAACAGCGATGCGCCCGGAATGCCAAAGCTCAGAGGTATTCCCACGCGGAACTTGCAAGGATTTGATGGAGATCAAGATGATGTAGCCCATCGAAGCTTGAAGAACTCGTTGATAACTACAGCTAATGCAGTAAAAGGTAAATTGCGATAAAAAGGTAGAATAAGATAAAGTTGGTTTGTTTTTTATTGGATTGATTATATTTTCCATGGCCCTTGGGCACATATTTATACTCCCGCATAGAGAGTTGTACAAAGACACGACACGTATCCTTCCTAAAAAAACTCCTAATTTTAAGGAAACTGACTCGCGCAGGAGCCGGATAACAATATTTATTTTCCTAAAACAAACACGCCTATTTTAGATGAAAACAAATGACTCATGCAAGAGTCGGACTCAAATTACTATAATAATATTGGTACAAAACACTAGTTTCCCTATACTCCTCTTCGATGGAAACTTTCCATCGGCAGATCCCTTTAATCCGCGCCTTCCTTCTTTGACCACCTGTAATCTTCTGCTGCCACCAAGAGCTAAGTCACGCCCATCGGTATCGGCAATACTTTCCCGATCGGCAATCGGCAACATTTCCCAATTAGCGACCTTGTGCTGGTGATTGTCTTCACCAATCACTCCCTATCGGCAATCGGCAACCACCCTTCGGTAGTCGGTAATGACCCCTCATCGGCAATCGGCAATGACTCTTCATCGGCAATCAGCAATACCTCTTTGTCAGCAATCGGCATCAGCAACTCCATAGCTTAAGCTTTTCACCAATTAGCCTTTGTCGGCAAGGACCATCCAGTTTCCATCAGCAGCACACTTGGCCTTCCCGCGACACTCCCATCGGCAATATTGGTTAATACTTTACCGATGCCGATGGCGAACGGCCGCTGACCAGTCAAACCTTAGCTCATTTGACACGTGCTGAAAAACAGTGTCAACATAGACCGAGTCGACCAAGTCAAGACGGTGGACGCGCGAGTCGAGCGGAGTCTCAGGGGACTCGGAGTCTGACCGGGCGAAGATAAGGTGGCTCGCGTCGAATGGTTTGGTGGTTTGGGCCTCAAAACCATCCGCGTCGGTTTCCGAGTTTGGGCCGCAAAACTCGGGGTTCGGTAGTTTAGCCCAAAGCTACCGGTGGCGGATTTCCTGGGTTTGGGCCTCAAAACCTAGGCGGAGCTTCCGAGGAAGCGGAGATGGCACGTGGCGGAATCCTGGAGGTTGTGTCGAGGCGACGGCAACTCCCAGCAGGAAGCGGGGTCATCCATTCAAATCGAGGAAGATATTTTCTGGAGCTTGGACTGCAATGCTTAGGCTAGGTAGTTCACTCATGTATCTAGGGTGGTCTTTGGTAAATAGCCAAAACCCCGTTAAATAGAGGATGAAGGGGTATCCTCATCATCATCTCTTGCATTACTCTTTCTCCACCTATTCCTAGGTTTTCCCTTCCCTAGTTTCTTCTTGCTTGAGATCCACTGTGTCACCGGTGTAAGAACTTGTGATTGTTGCGAGGAATCGGAGACCGTAACCTCCGTAAGCCATGGTGGCTTCGACTTCTTGATCGTGTCCCCGTTTTGCTTGTGTTCTTCGCGTTTTGCTTTTGCTCCCTCTTTTTCCCAAGATGATTTCTCTTTGTAGGGAGTAGCTCATGAAAATCCGTTTGAAACAAGTTGTTTGTATTCGTGAGGAGCATCTTTGCACTAAAGAAATTCCCCTCAAACCTCACGAGTGCGTAGATCGGGCGATTTCTTTGCGGTGTTCTTCGTTTTGCCCCTTTTCCTCCAAATCCTCGTTTCCCTTTAATTCTCACCAAATTGAGCGATGATTTCTTCGGGATAGCTCCTCCATAGCACTAGCATCATGCCTACCAAGTTGGGTTGCTAGTGGAGAGCATTTGGTCAAGATTTGGGAAGATTTGGTGGTGAGAAAATCGCTTTTCGAGGTTTCTGCAATTCTGTCGGGGGCGTCGGACGCTCCGAGGGTTTTGCGTCGGATGCTGGTACGTGCTGACGTCAGCGTCCGTCGCTCGGCTTGTCTGCGTCTTTCGGTTTGGCGTCGTCTTGTGCGCTGTACAGATTTGTTTTGCTCTCGGGTAGGCCGACGGACGATATTCATAGCACCCGTCGCCGACCGTCCGTCGCCTCGGTAGTTTCTGAGCTTCTGTCAGGCTCTATGTAAGGCCGACGGACGCTCGCCTAAGCGTCTGTTGCCAGCGTCCGTCGCGCTGTTTTCCAGCGTCCGTCGCCCTGCTGTCCATCGTCCGTCGCATGTCTTTTTGGCTGATTTGCTTGGAATTCTTGCCTCTTTTCATAGGGGTTGAGAACTCATTCTTAGGGGTTTCCGGTGAGTTTTTCTCCACTGCCGATGAGCTTTCATTTGCTCGTTTTTCTGAATCCCCGCTCGCGTTGCTCAGGGGAGGTTGAGCACCCAGCAACTGGGTTTGGTTTTTGGGAACAGTGGCCCGAATATTTCCGAGTGAAATTTGAGGCTCCCATTCACCCGCCCCCCCCCCTCTGGTCGCCGTTCTCGGTCCTTCAAAACTCAACAACAAGTTAGATAACTAAATGGCGAAGCTCGACTAGCAATAGCAAACCTAGCTAAGCAAAGCTCCCTAAACACAATTGCTATCCTAATATGGCTAGAAACACTCAAATCCTACTCAAGACTAGTTGCCCTCTAAGCACAACCTAATATACTAAACAAGTATGAAAGAGATAGGTTGGGTGATTATACCGCCGAGTAGAGGATTGATCCAATCAAGTTGAGAGCTCCAAGAACACCAATCAATCACACAAGGATGACACTTGATTTTTCACCAAGGTTCACTAGTTTGCCCACTAGCTATGTCCTTGTTGTGTCGGCTCACTTACTTGGAGGTTCAAGAGCTAATTGGCATCACACGCCAAACCCGTCATCGGGTGCCTCACAACCAACACAAGATAAGGGCACTCAACAGCACGTGCAATCCACTAGAGTTACCTTTGCAATCTCCGTGAGGAAGGCACAAGAACCCCTCACAATCTTCACTTGTGGTCAACGAAGCACAATCACCAAGCTTCTCGAATCCACACCGCTTGCTCCAAACCGTCTAGGTGAAGGCAATCACCAAGAGTAACAAGAAACTAGCAGCGGTATCAACTCCCAAGTGCCACTAGGATGAATCACTTCATGCAATGCACTTGATCACTCAACTCACTCAAATGGATGATCAAAATCAACTAAGTGATGAGTGGGAGTGTGTGTGGTTGGCTCACAAGAGTATGCAATCAGTCAAATGTGCAAGAGAGGTTCCTAGAACCAGTCACATACCCTTATATAGCCTCCTCAAAGAAACTAGCCATTTTCCCTTTTTGGTGCTGCAAACCGTGACCACCGGACCACTTCCTGTGACCACCGTCGGACCATGCAGGCTGGTTCGATGCTTTGAATTAAAGAGGCAAACTAACGCCGAAGCTCCATAGGTGGAGTTTAGATAGTTCCACAGAGACTATTGTCGGGTACGAAGGTAAGGGGTACCCTAAACCCTTCGATAAACTAACACTAAACATAGCAACCATTTTTAAGACAGGAACCAGCCCACTGCCCAAATCAGCATAGAAGGGCCCATCTCACGAAGGCCTCCTGCACCGGCCGTAGCGACCCGTCGTGGGTCGGCCTGCTTCGGGAAAGAGGCGCACGAGGGGCCGAGCGAACGACCCCTCCGCCTCTACCTTGACGCCGAACGACCCCTCCGCCTCTACCTCGACGCCGAACGATGGACGAGGGGCCGAGCGAACGACCCCTCGGCCTCGGCCTCGGCCTCAGATGACGGACCGAGGGTCGAACGAATGACCCCTCGGCCCCTGCTTCGATCCCTTCGACTCCGCCTCTGCTCCGACCCGACCTCAGCGCCGAGTGACAGAAAGAGGTCAAACGAACGACCCCCTCAATGGGAGGCTCCATCAACCCAACTACTCCCGGCATGGGTTAAAGGGAACCCGCCTAACGCCATGGGCGCCCACGACCGCTGTCAAATCCGTCAACTCTCCGCCATGTCCCTGATTCTCGTCAACTGTGCTCACACTGTCGCCACGACGCGAGTACGGACTCTAGAAGCACCCCTCGAGATGTGAACAGTACAGCTCTCGACGATGTCTCCGGGAATACGACAGAGCCACCCTGGTCTCGACCTCACCCCTCGACTGGGGGGCTCGACCCCAACTTCCAGCAACTCCGGTATGGGGCCCGTCCCATCTGCCCCGTCCCGCTTCAGCTGTGGGATTCGCGCCCGCCTGCGGGAGCTGTGCAACGACGTGTCGCGACGACTTCTACTGCCATCACGCCCCGGAGCGCCGGAAGGACGGAAGGGCCATGCCGGCACAGTGTGCGACGTCCCTTCACCAGCGCTATGCCGCACACATGCCGCCCATGCCACAACAGTTTAGGACCCTGTACCCTCGGGCATCCCCTTGGTCTATAAAAGGGGACGCCGAGCTAGGAGAAAGGGACCTTCTCCCGATTCCGATCCGACACTTCAACTCAGACTCCAGCTCTGAACCACGCACCCCGTTGCTTGACCGACCCCTCGAGCAGCCTTCCAACCGCCTAAGGTAGCCCCGCTAGCCTTAGGCTTCAGCTCGCTTTGAGCAACCCCGTGTAACTCAGCTTGTACCCCTCCTGTATGAGCACTTTGGGTGCGAGATAATACAAGTCATCCTCCCCCGCTGGACGTAGGGCCTTCCTTGCCCGAACCAGGATAAAATTTGTGTCCATCTTGCATCACATCTGGGAGAGGGAGCACGCAATATACAAATTTACTAGTTGGTGGTCTTGACCCCCGGGTCATAACACCGACAGTTGGTGCGCCAGGTAGGGGGATTTGCGTGTCGATCAACCCCGAACTACTCTCCCAGATGGATTCCACGATCCCATCACCTCCATTCACCATCGTCGTCTGGTTCGGCAGTCTAGGGTTCATATCCACGGGCCAGGGCCACTACATTGTCTTTCCCTTTGCTCGTGGCCTGGATGGCAGCAGCACCGGCATGCCGAGGCTAAGGAGGATCAGGCGACGGTCCCTCCGCTTGCGCCTCTGGCCTGCGATCAGGAGGAGGTGCGAGCGACTCCGACGTGCTCGTCACCGCGCGGATTCCGAGACGTCGGACGCCGTTTCCCCGGCCCCAGCTGGCGACACAGTCCCCCCTCTCGGGAGCCTGTTTGACCCATGCAAGTGGGTCGGGGGCGGGCACCTCTCTGAGGGCGACTTTGGCTCTGCCCCAGCGTCACCCCAGGAGGACCCCGTGGCCTCTCCGACACACTCGACCCCGCCGCCACCGTGTGACCCGTTCCCGTATGGGCTCCACAACAGCGCAAGACTCTGTTATGCCCTCGCAGGATTGCAGATACAGACACGTTGCGGGTCTCCAGGGACCCCGCCGCGTGTGACGACCAACCCCGTCACCACTTCTCCACCGGGCGAGCACCCGGAGCCAAGACAAGCCCGGACTTGGGGCACGTTGCGGCGACGCCTGGCGGAAGAGCGCAGGGGATCCTTCCCCCACTTCTACCACGCCGACCCCGACTCGGACTCTCCCGATGAGGGTTACGATCCCACACGGGAGTGCTTCCACCTTGACGAGCAGGCCGACCCCCAAGACAACGTCGACGACACCGCGGCCACAGAAGGAGGAGGGGGCAACGCTACACCAGCACAACAAGCCAACCCCCCGAGTCCTAACCAGGCCGATCAACCCCCGGACGTCCAGATCACACAAGTCCGAGAGCTGCTCAGCAAGCTCGAGGAGGATCGCCTGCGACTTCAGCAACTCGAGCACGCCCTCGAGCGAGATCGAGGGCGCCCACAGGGTGGAGGAGCTCGCGAGTGGGCCCGGGAAGTTCACCGGCAAATCGTCGAGGAGGGGGCGAACGAACCACGAGTCTTCAACCGCGCCAGCCAGAATGTCGTAGCGGCCACAATGCTGCTCCGCGACATGCCGGCGCCATCGACACCCCAAGCACGGCGTATCAGGAACGAGATCCAGGGGCTTCTCCAAACTGCGGCCGTGCAGCAGGCGGAGAGCTCGGCCTCGAGGCATCGAGGGGCTGCCTCCGAGCATCAGGAAGTACCCCCTCGAAAAAATCGAGAGGCATCCATCCACCAGGACAAAGCGCCCCAGGGCCAGGTCGAGCGATGACCGGTTCGGGAACGCCTCGTCGATGATCGACCCCCTCGGGTGAACAATCGACGCCGGTACGGCGACACCGAGGCTCGAGGCTACAGCGCTCACCGAGGTGGGCGCTACGACAGCGACGAAGACCGATGTCGATCTCTGGAGCCACCGGGGCCCCGAGTCTTCGGCAGAACCATTCGGCGGAACCCCCTGCCCGGCTGTTTCCGTCTACCTACCAGCCTGGTCAAGTACAACGGCAAAACCAAGCCAGAGCTCTGGCTTGCCGATTTCAAGCTGGCGTGTCAGCTTGGAGGAGCCGACAATGACCACGTCATCATTCGGCAACTCCCACTGTTCCTCTCCGACACCGCTCGCAGATGGCTCGAGGAGCTACCCCCGGACTTGATCCAAGACTGGCCCAACCTGGTCCGGATCTTCGAGGGAAACTTCAAAGGCACCTACGAGCGGTCGGGCAACCCCTGGGATCTCTGCAGCTATAAGCAGAAGCCAGGGGAGACCCTCCACGCCTTCACCCGACGGTTCTCGAGGCAGCGTACCGCACTATCCCACATCTCCGACCACGAGGTCATCACAGCGTTCATCGCCGGGACGACCTACAAGGAGTTGGTGCGGGAGCTGGGACGAAACACCCCCAAGACCGCCAAGGAGCTCATGGACATCATTGCCAACTACGCAGCTGGCGAAGAGGCCATTGGCGCGTTCTTCCAGATACCTCCAGACAAGGAGAAGGGCAAGGCAGACGAGCCCGGGGGCTCGGACAACAAGCCCAAGAAGAACAGCGGGTCCAGACGGAACAAGAACGGCAATGGCGGCAGGAAGAAGAAAAAGAAGAACCAGCCGGGCCGACGCCACGTCGAGCCCGACGTCGAGCCTGACGTCGAGCCCAATGACCTTGTCGCTGCAGCAGACAAGAAGAAGCCTCGAGGGGCCCCTCCCGACGGGGGCGTCTTTGACAAGATGCTAAAGGAGCCCTGTCCCTATCATATGGGACCGGCCAACCACCGCCTCGAGGACTGTCGCATGCTTCGAAAGCACTTCTTCCCTCCCGGCTTCAAGAGAGACGACGGCAGGGAAGACCCACCCTGCGACCTCCACGTCAAGGGCGATGCCAAGAAAGGGGCTTCCCCGAAATCCACGACTGCAACATGATCTACGGGGGACCCTCGACTCGCCTCACCACGCGCCAGCGCAAGAGGGAGTGTCGAGAGGGTTTCTCCATTCAAGCCCAGGTTCCTCGGTACCTCGACTGGTCACACACACCGATCACCTTCGACCAGGACGACCATCCCGAGCACATCCCCAACACAGGGGTCTACCCGCTCATCGTCGATCCGATCATCCTCAACACCCGCCTCACAAAGGTACTCATGGATGGGGGAGCAGCCTCAACATCATCTACGCCGAGACCCTCGACCTCCTAGGAATCCCGAGGACCATGCTCCTGCCCAGTGCAGGGGGGTTCCACGGCATCGTCCCAGGGAAGAAGGCACTCCCGATCGGCCGCGTCAAGCTACCCGTTTGTTTTGGCGTCCCCTCAAACTTCCGAAAGGAAGAGCTGACCTTCGAGGTGGTTGCCTTCCGAGGCACCTACCATACCATCATCGGTCGACTAGGGTACACCAAGTTCATGGCAGTCCTGAATTACACCTACCTCAAGCTCAAGATGCCAGGGCCCTCGGGGGTCATCACCGTAGACACCTCCTACGAGCACGCCTACGACTGCGACGTTGAGTGCGTGGAAAAAGCCGAAGCTGTCGAGGAGTAAGCCATCCTCGTGGCCCTCGATGACTTGTCTAGGGAGATCCCCGACCCCAAGCGACACGCCGGCAACTTCAAGCCGGCGGAAGATACCAAGACCGTCCCGCTCGACCCCGGCCTCACAGATGGGAAGGTGCTGACGATCAGCGCCGCCCTCGAGCCCAAATAGGAAGCAGTGCTCGTCGACTTTCTCCGTGCGAATACCGACGTGTTTGCATGGAGTCCCTCGGACATGCCGGGCATTCCGAGGGAAGTCGCCGAGAACTCCTTGGACATCCGAGCCGGGTCCAAACCAGTGAAGCAACGCCTGCGCCGCTTCGATGAGGAGAAGCGCAGGATCATCGGGGAGGAGGTCGACAAGCTTTTAAAGGCCGGATTCATCAAGGAGGTACACCATCCTGAGTGGTTAGCTAACCCCGTACTTGTTAAGAAAAAGAATGGGAAGGATAGGATGTGTGTAGACTACACCAGTTTAAATAAAGCCTGTCCCAAGGTTCCTTTTCCACTACCACGCATCGATCAAATAGTAGAATCCACTGCAGGATGAGAAACACTCTGCTTCCTTGATGCATATTCCGGCTACCACCAAATAAAAATGAAGGAATCCGATCAGCTCGCGACTTCCTTCATCACCCCCTTCGGCATGTTTTGCTACCTCACCATGCCCTTCGGTTTGCGAAACACCGGGGCCACCTACCAGCGATGCATGCTCCACATCTTCGGGAAACACATAGGGCCAACTGTCGAGGCCTATGTCGATGACATCGTGGTCAAGTCCAAGATAGTCGGAAACCTGGTCAGAGATCTCAAGATCGCGTTTGGGTGCCTCCGGGCAAATCGCATAAAACTAAACCCTGAGAAGTGTGTCTTCGGGGTCCCTCGAGGCATGCTCTTGGGGTACATAGTTTCCCAACGCGGGATCGAGGCCAATCCCGAGAAGGTAACCACAATCACAAGGATGGGCCCGGTCAATGACCTCAAGAGCGTATAAAGGGTCACGGGATGCCTCGCCGCCCTCAGCCGGTTCATCTCGAGGCTCGGAGAGAAGGCCCTACCCCTTTACCGCCTCCTGAAGAAGATGGAACACTTCGCATGGACTACCAAAGCCGAGGAATCACTCTCGAAGCTCAAGGCCCTGCTCACCTCGCCTCCGGTTTTGGTACCCCCGAGTCCGGCCGAGCCCCTCTTGCACTACGTCGTAGCAACTACCCAGGAAGAAGGACACGCCCTGCCGGTTCAGAGGCCCGTCTACTTCGTGAGCGAGGTGCTTTCCGAGACCAAGACGAGATATCCCCACATCCAGAAGCTGTTGTACGCGATCGTCCTCACTCGGCGCAAGCTCAAACACTATTTCCTAGGCCATTCGGTCACTGTGGTCTCATCTTTCCCCCTCGAAGAGATAATCCAGAACTGGGAGGCGTCAGGAAGAATCGCCAAGTGGTCGGTCGAGCTCATGGGGGAAATCCTTTCCTACGCCCCTCGGAAGGCCATCAAGTCTCAGGTATTGGCAGATTTCGTTGCAGAATGGACCGACACCCAACTAACCCCAGCGCAAGTCCACACCGAGCTCTGGACCATGTACTTTGACGGATCGTTGATGAAGACGGGGGCAGGCGCCGGATTTCTATTCATATCGCCCTTAGGGGTTCACATGCGTTATGTCATCCGCCTCCACTTCCCCGCCTCCAACAACGTCGCCGAGTACGAGGCCCTCGTCAACGGCCTGCACATCGCCATCGAGCTCGGGGTTCGACGCCTCGACGTGCGGGGGGACTCACAGTTGGTGATCGACCAAGTAATGAAAGACTCGAGTTACCACGACCCCAAGATGGAAGCCTACTCAAGGAGGTCCGAAAACTCGAGGACAAATTCTACAGCCTCGAGCTCAACCACATCGCGCGTCGGTACAACGAAGCTACCGACGAGCTGGCCAAAATCGCGTCTACTCGAGGTATGGTTCCTCCCGACGTCTTCTCGAGGGACCTTCACAAGCCGTCTATCGACCTAGACTCGGGGGCTCCCGCCCCTGAGCAAGGGGTTGATCCACCCCCCTCGACCGATCCCCCCTCGAGCAGGGGAGAGGTCATGGAGATCGACGGGGCTACCGCGGCGCCAACCCCTCCGATGGATTGGCGCGCACCCTACCTCGAGTACCTGACACGGGGCGAACTCCCAGAGGACCGCACGGAGGCCTGTCGTGTAGCCTGCCATGCCAAAACCTACGTCTTGTACGGGGACGGCCGCGAGCTATATTGACGTAGCCCCTCCGGAGTACTCCAACGCTGCCTCACCCTCGAGGAGGGGAGGGCATTGCTGAAGGTTCTACACTCGGGGGCTTGTGGCCACCACGCGGCGCCAAGAACGCTGGTAGGAAGCGCCTTCCGACAAGGCTTCTACTAACCGACAGCCGTCACTGACGCCACCAAACTTGTCCGATCTTGCAAGGGATGCCAATTCTACGCCAGGCAGACCCACCGACCCGCCCAAGCTCTTCAGATGATACTTATAACCTGGCCGTTCGCAGTATGGGGGCTCAACATGGTCGGCCCCCTGAAAAGAACCAAGGGTGGCCACACGCACCTCCTCGTGGCTATAGACAAGTTCTCAAGTGGATCGAGGCTCGACCCATCGCCAATATCCCGTCTCGACAAGCCGTGCTATTCTTCACCGACATCATCCACCGCTTCGGAGTCCCCAACGTCATCATCACCGACAACGGCACGCAATTCACCGGCCAAAAGTTCCTGGACTTCTGTGACCATCACCACATCAGGGTGAATTGGTCCGCAGTCGCCCACCCTCGAACTAACGGTCAGGTCGAGCACGCCAATGGTATGGTTTTGCAGGGCCTCAAGCCAAGGATCTTCGATCGGCTGAACAGACATGGCAGGAGATGGGTCGATGAGCTGCCCGCTATGCTATGGAGTCTCCGAACGACACCAAGTCGAGCCATGGGGTTCTCTCCGTTCTTCTTGGTCTATGGGTCCGAGGCCGTCCTCCCCACCGACCTCGAGTACGGGTCCCCTCGACTGAAAGCCTACAGCGAGCAAGCCAACACAGTGGCCCGAGAGGACTCCCTCGACCAGCTCGAGGAAGCCCGAGACGTGGCCCTCTTCAAATCGGCAAAGTACCAGCAGACGCTACGGCGCTACCACGACAAAAACGTGCACAAAAGGGACCTCGACGTCAGTGACCTCGTTCTGCGCCGTCAACAAAGCAACAAGGGACGTCACAAGCTGACGCCACCTTGGGAGGGACCCTTCATCGTAGCAGAGGTGCTGAAGCCCGGCACTTACAAGCTGAAGAACGAGAAGGGTGAGATCCTCACCAACGCGTGGAACATCGAACAGCTACGTCGTTTCTACCCCAAGGGCCCCAAGGCCTCGTACATTTTCGCATTTATGTACAAATTCTCGAATGAACAGAAAATCCGCGATCGAAGCGCTTTCATCCTCATTCGTGACCCGAGGTAGACTCGTTCTACTCCTTGACGCCCCTCTTTCTTCTGCCCCCCGAAGCACGCATAGCGCAGGTGAGGATACGCGCTCGAGACCCACAAGGGTCAAGGGGTGCCGAGCCAGGAACTCTCCTACGCCCCCGGGCTAAGGTACTCCCGCTCGCTCCCCCCCTCGAGGGCCCCGAGCGTGCGTCCAACAACTGCGCCAAAAAAGTGGAGCGCCAAGGACGGTGGAAGTAAGATTGGCTCGAGAGATCACCGCTCGTGGTCAAAAAGGTAGACTCGACCCTGCTCCTACAGAGTCGAGCCTCCCTCGGGGGCTAACAGGGGGGACACCCCCTCCTAAGTCCCCGAAAAACTCGAACGTTTTTTCGAAACTCGGCTTTCCCTCTCGATCCTTCCCTCGAGCACGCTTCATAGCTAAGTAAAGGCGCCTCGAACTCCCTAAGGGTCGCGGGTGTCGTCGAGCCAGGGACTATCCTACGCCCCAGGGCTACGGTATCCCCGCTCGGCATTGTATCATTACAAAAGCCTAACTGTTACATGGACCTTCTTGTCCAGATTTGGCTCGCAGGCCTAGAACTACTCAGCTAGGGGGTCACCGTCCTCAAGAAGCGATGCAGGAAGCTGGGCATCACGCGTTGGCCACATCGGAAGGTGAAGAGTCTGCAGAAGCTCATCGACAACATCCGAGGGCTACTCGGCACCATCTTCGTCCGCCGAGGGGACCACCTCGGGCTCGAAGAGCTTCGCCAGCTCGCCTCCGGGCACCTCCACAAGATCCATCAGCTTCTGGCACCTCGCGTCGTTCTCCTCGTCGGTCAGCCTCGGGTTGGTGACGAACCCGTTGGCGACGACGTTGGGGTCATAATTGTAGGCCGAGCTAACGACCGCGAGGGCCCGCTTCACGCCCACGTGCAGGGCAGCACAGACGTGCTCCGTCACCTCCTGCGTCATGGAGTAGAAGCGGCGCAGCAGGGAGTCCCCTCGAGCGTCGCCCTCAACCTCTGGCTCCGGCTCGACCAAGAGGTCATCGCAGAAGGTGGAGATCGCGCCCTCGAGCCTCGCGTTAAGGTTCGCCTCCGTCCCGAGGAGGCCCTGAAGATTGGTCAGGTCCTCGTGGGCTCGGGCATTGTCTATTGCGAGCTCTACCAAAACAAGCACACAACCCGGTCAAAACGAAAAGAACAGGAAAAGGGTCGAGGCCAGGCAGATTCAACAACCCTCTCAAGAAACTTACCTTGGGCATGCGCCTCCAGGGTGGCGTAGCTCCGCTCGGTCTCCTCGAGCTGGCGGCGGACGTCGACAAGTTCGGCGGCCTGGCCGCTGACTTTAGCCCCGAGGCCCTCGATGACTTTACCTGCGTCATCGAGGGCTCTCTTGTGGTTCATCGCCACCACCCCCAGAGAGACCGCGCGGTTCCGAGCCTTCTCCTCCGCCGTGGCCAGTGTACTGCGCTCGCGGGAGACGGCATCGAGGTCGCCCCGAAGGTCCCGGATGCCCTCCGTCACCCGGGCCAGCTCCCCCTTCAGCCGGGCGGCCTCCTCCTCTGCCCTGCGCTGGGCCTCCAGGGCGGCATCCCGCTCCTGCCCGACCTTAATTGTCGAATGGAGGGCGTCGTCGATCCTCGACTGCGCTGTCTCCTGGGCGGCCTGGGCTGCCTCCTGCACCGCCAGCACCCCGGGCCTCGCGTGGGCGACCTTCGACTCGGCCTCCTCCCGCGCGGTCGCCGCCTCGGCCCTTGCCTGGGCGGCCTCGGCCTCCGCCCTCCCCAGCGAAGCACGGAGGGCGGGCAGCTCCTCCTGCGCCCGGAGGATGAACTGGGACTTCTTGTAGGACCTCGCCCTCAGTGTCTGATAAGGACGAAAAGGAAGATCATCAGGAAACAACAGTCAAGCAATCCCAGCAAAATCCAAGGGAGAACGAAACCCACCTCCATCCCCCGGCATATGTCGACGGCGGCAACATTCGCGGCGAGGCGCACCGAGTGCTCGAACCAGGCCCGGTACTCCTCCAGGTGCTCCCACGTCCGGAGCTCGGCCTGGTCATCGAGCGTGAGGAAGAGCTGCTCGGGGTCTCGAGGGTCCGCCAGCTCAAGGACCTCTTGTCCCCAATACGCGCTCCAGCGGTCGATCCTCTCTTGGACCTCCCACATGACGCCCTGGCGCACTTCAGCAGCGCCCCCACGGCGTTCCACCTCCTCCTGCCAGGTGAAGAAGGGAGAAAACCCCTCCGGTTGGGCCCTCCCGGCCTCGGGGCCACCCTGCGAAGACGTCGACGGTCCCGCCGACCCATCACCACCGGGCAGGGGAAGTCCCGGCCAGGAGAATGGCCCTGCACGGTGAAAGGACTCGAGGTAATTAGCGCCTGGCACCGCAGATCCACTGCTGCTCGAACAAGTCAGAACACGACTTACCTCGAGACGACGACCCCCCAACCTCGAGGCGGGGCCGAGCCACCTCCGGTTCCGCACGAGGGGCCGAGACAACGTCCGTCTCCGCCAGGCCCACCAGCTCGGCCACCATCTTGGCCACCTCTTCGGCAGTGGACGACATCAATATCCCCATCACTCCCGCCGCGGGTGCCACCTCGGGCTGCTCGGCTCGACCCCCCTCCTTGACCCCCGGCGTCGGCAGTGGGCCCTCAGACGCGGCAGTGGTTGTGCCCTCGCGCTCGACCGCAGTCGCGCCTCCAACGAAGCGAGGCTCTCGGGCCACCGCCCCGGCGTCGGGCGAGCCGGGGTCTCCTCCTCGTCTGCGGCGGCTTGGGGCTCGACCACCTCCATCTCGGTGGCGGCTTGGGCCTCGACCCCCTTGGTCGCGACCGCCGTCGACGCGGGCCCCGCGCCTTCCGAGGCGCTGGGCGCGGCTTCGCCTGCCACTTCGGCGGCCCTCGCTGGCGGGGTGGGCAAACCCACCTCCTCTTCCGCTTGGGCCGGCATCGGGGCAACCTGCGCTGCCCCTCTCTCCATCGCCTCTCGGGCCCTGGTCGCCCACGCCGCCTCGGGGGTAAGCGTCGAAGGGGGCGGGGCAGTGCGACTGGCCTCGACGGCCGCCTTGACTGCAGCCCCCGTCCTCAGCTTCTTAGCAGGGGCAAAGGACGCGTCCTCTCGCAGGCGCTTCGACCTGAGAAAGAAACCCATGCACAACGGTAAGCACGAGTCATCCGCCACAAAAGGAAAAACATAGTAAGCACCGTCGACCAGTCGATAAGTAACTTACCCCTTCGAGGTCGTGCGTTTCTGGCCGACGGACTTCGAGCCGCCCGAGGGCCTGAATGTAACCCGTCGGGGGGCGAGGGTCGAGGCCGCCCTCGGCGCCGTCTCCTGGGTCGGGGCGGACGACGACGCTCCCGTCGGCCCCCTGCTGGTTTCCTCCTGCGCCGACGGGCCGGCGACCCGTGCGCTCGACCGGGCTGGCGTCGAGGGCGTGCCCGATCGACCCCCCGACGGGGATCGCGATGACCGCCCGCGCGACTCCCGCGGCACTTCGTCTTGAGAAGCCACGGAGCGCTCCCCCCGTGACTCGGCTTCAACAGTAGGGGCCGACCTCGACGTTGACCCCTCTCCTCCTCCGGTTCCGACGGCCGCCCTCTGCTGTTCGGCGCGCCGTCTGTTCCTCCTCGCTCCAGTTCTCCTCGACATCGCTGTCGCTGCTCTCCTCCTCCTCGTCCTCCTCTTCCGAGGGCGATTCCTCCTCGGGAAGGCCATCCCGCCTCTGCCGGGCCTGGCGTTGATCCCTCTCCTGCCTCTCCCGGGCCTTTTTGGCCTTGTCCTTCTTGGCCTTGTCCCTGGCCTTCTTGTCCTTCTCGGCCTGGAGGCGCCTCGCCTGGGAATCGCCCCGCTCCTCCTTCACCGGCGGCAGCGACCGCCAGAAGGAAATGTTCCCCTAAGGAACATGACGCAGTTAGGACGCGAGCAAAAAAGGTGAACAAGGCAAACACAAGAGCTCTAACAGAGGGAGAGAACCTTACCAGCTCGATGTACCCCTCGTCCGACCTCATGGGGACCCTGACGACGCTCTTGACATCGAACCCGCCCGCGAAGAAGAGACGAACGCGGCGGGCCACCCTCTCGGGGGGTAGCTCGTCTCCCAGGAGGCGACGCCCCGAGAGGTCGACCCCCGGATACATCTCGTCCAGGCGGAGGGGTCGAGCCATCAGCGGCACCACCCTCCGCTGATGGAAAGCTGAAGCAACGATCGCCGCCGTAAGTCCCTCCTTCATGCGCCCGACCGCGTCCAGCAGGTTGGTGAGGCGACGCTGCTTCTGCTGCACGACGCCATACCTCCAGTAGTCGGGCTGCGCGTCGATCATCCTCCCGGTGTAGGCGGGGAGCAGCTCGTCGTCGTTCCTCAAGTAAAACCACCTGGAATGCCATCCGGAGTGGCTTGACGAAAGCTTCGCCGGGATCCAGCAGTCCGATCGCTTGAGGGCGATGCTGCAGCACCCGGCCCTGACCATCTTGCGGGTGCCCTTGACGGCCGACGCATGGAAGATGCTCGCCTCGAAGAGATGGAGCCACAACTCCCAGTGAGGCTCGATCCCGAGGTAGCCTTCGCACACGGCGGCGAAGACCGCCGCATGACAGACGCCGTTGGGGGTGAGGTGCTGGAGCTCCACGCCGTAGTGGTGGAGGATTGCGCGCAGAAGACGGCTGGGTGGGGCGCCTAGTCCCGCCCGGTGGAAGACCTCGAAGCTCACCACGTAGCCCGCATGCGGATTGGGCTCGACGTGCTCCGGCGGCGGCACCATCCACTCCGGTCAGTCAGTCGAGGTGACAGGCCGGAGGAGGCCGCTCTCCACCAGATCCCCCAGGCGTGCACCGGTCGCTGAAGATGCGAGCTAGTCATCGGGACCGACGAGGCTGTACTTGGCCATGGGAGCAGAAAGGCTGATGCGCTCGGGCTTGGGGGCGGAAGGTACGTTCCCAATCTCCCCTCTCTTTCTCTCGCGTGCGCAGTGGTCCGACTCACAGGGCGTCTAAGGCAATGGCGGGGAGAGGGAGGCAGGGAAGGCAATGGCAAGGAGGCAGGGAAGGCAAGTACGGGAAAAAGCACCTGACTCCTCACTTTCGCTATTTATAAGCGGGAGGCCAACGGGCGGATCCGATAAACAGGCAAGTGAATCTCTGCATTTAATGCTCCTGTGCTCCCCTTCCTCGTATTCCTCCAGGATAAGGCGGTCTGTCCCATCATCGGGCTCCGCCCTGCGCCTGCAACTGTTGCGCCGAACGGATATCGCCTAAAAAGGCGCGCAGCCGGAAGCGTTATCTTCGGAGGTAAGGAATCTTGAGGCAGCGAGAGCTAGCCCTTGAAAGAGGGTTCGACAGCTACCCTTGAGTACCCGAGGGAAGAAATGACCTCGGGTTACGGACTTTGGTCCACCCTAAAATCTCGAGGGGACACGGGCCGGCCCACGAATGGGCTCGATAGCCCCCCTTGAGTGCCCGAGGTCTGGGGAGACCTCGGGTTGTCAACTCCAGTCCACTCCCCAGCCTCGAAGGGATAAAGGCTGGCCCTTTCATAGGGTTTGACAACCTCCCTCGAGAGCTCGAGCCCAATGGGCAAAGTCACAGGTATGTCCCCAAGTTCAATACAATTACCCATTCTTCCCTCTCATCGTTCCACAAGGCAGGACTCCTCCTTCTGAGGATAGCGTCGGATGACGAACCATCCGTCAAATCTTGAGGGAGTGAAGGCTGGCCCTTACATAGGGTTCGATAGCCGCCCTCAAGTACCTGAGGTTAGGAAGGACCCATGGTTACCGGACTTCGGTCCACCCCTAAATCTTGAGGGAGCGGAGGCTAGCCCCACGAACGGGGTTCGACAGCCGCCCTCGAGTACGCGAGTCAGGGATGTCCCGGGGGGGCCAGGCGCGTGCCCCTAGCTCGAGAACGAACTCTCGAGGTCCCCTGGGACATATCCGAGGCATAACCCAGGAATACCTAAGGATCCCTACGCTGGGAGGCATCGAGCCACCAGCTCCTATCGAACAGGGTCGGCACCTTGGTAATCCATATGGTCTTGCTTAGTAAGCCATGCGGTCTTACTTAAATGAGAGCGCCTCCGAGCTGCTAATCGACCCCTATCGAATGGGGCACGAGTTCTCACTCGGATTTTTACCCGCACTGGGCACCATTTTTAAATGGACTCACGCTCGACACCAGCTCACCAAGGACTTCGGGCTCGTCCTAACGAGGATAACACGATACTCTTCACCCCACAATCCGAACACAAGGATCCGTGGCAAGGACGCTACGAGGTAGTGAAGGCCTAGCCATTCGAGGGCTCGAGGGCCCGACTACGCATGGCACACCTCGACGAAAGAGGGTCGAAAACACTCGTGACCTGGCAGGCAGAGTCGACCTCTCGGGTGGGGTGCTCTGACTCTAGTTATGCACGAGGGAGCGAAGGCTGGCCCTCGGTAGGATTCGACAGCCGCCCCCGAACACCTCTCTTTTCAGGGAAAGGGACGCCCACGGCCCGGCAAAAGAAATCGACCCCTCGGTAGGGCGCCGCGTCTCCAGGTACCCTTAAAACCCCTCGATACAACAAATCATAGCCCCCAGATGAGTTCTTAATCACTCCTCTGGGGCCTCGGGGGCTACCCCCGCGGGGTGCGCTCGCGCGCACCCCACGAAGAATCGAACCTCTTACTAACCTTGCAGGTCAAGGGCAAGAACTCCGGGTAATCCTTACTCCCCCTGAGAAAACACATATCATAGCCCCTAGAGGAGTTCTCAAATCACTCCTCTGGGGCCTCGGGGGCTACTATCGGGTACGAAGGTAAGGGGTACCCTAAACCCTTCGATAAACTAACGCTAAACATAGCAACCATTTTTAAGACAGGAACCAGCCCACTGCTCAAATCAGCATAGAAGGGCCCATCTCACGAAGGCCTCCTGCACCGGCCGTAGCGACCCGTCGTGGGCCGGCCTGCTTCGGGAAAGAGGCGGACGAGGGGCCGAGCGAACGACCGCTCCGCCTCTACCTCAACGCCGAACGACGGACGAGGGGCTGAGCGAACGACCCTCCGCCTCCGCCTCGGCCTCAGATGACGGACCGAGGGTTGAACGAACGACCCCTCGGCCACTGCTTCGATCCCTTCGACTCCGCCTCTGCTCCGACCCGACCTCGGCGCCAAGTGACGGAAAGAGGTCAAACGAACGACCCCCTCTACGGGAGGCTCGATCAACCCAACTGCTCCCGGCATGGGTTAAAGGGAACCCGCCTAACGCCATGGGCGCCCACGACCACTGTCAAATCCGTCAACTCTCCGCCATGTCCCTGATTCTCGTCAACTGTGCTGACAGTGTCGCCACGACGCGAGTACGGACTCCAGAAGCACCTCTTCAGATGTGAACAGTACAGCTCTTGACGATGTCTCTGGGAATACGACAGGGCCACCCCAGTCTTGACCTCACCCCTCGACCGGGGGGCTCGACCCCAACTTCTAGCAACTCCGGTATGGGGCCCGTCCCATCCGCCCCGTCCCGCTTTAGCTGTGGGATTCGCGCCCGCCTGCGGGAGCTGTGCAACGACGTGCCGCGACGACTTCTACTGCCACCACGCCCCGGAGCGCCGGAAGGACGAAAGGGCCATGCCGGCACAGTGCGCAACGTCCCTTCACCAGCGCTATGCCGCGGACACGCCGCCCATGCCACAACAGTTTAGGACCCTGTACCCTCGGGCATCCCCTTGGTCTATAAAAGGGGACGTCGAGCTAGGAGAAAGGGACCTTCTCCCGATTCCGATCCGACACTTCAACTCAGACTCTAGCTCTGAACCACGCACCCCGCTGCTCGACCGACCCCTCGAGCAGCCTTCCAACCGCCTAGGGTAGCCCCGCTAGCCTTAGGCTTCAGCTCGCTTTGAGCAACCCCGTGTAACTCAGCTTGTACCCCTCCTGTACGAGCACTTTGGGTGCGAGATAATACAAGTCATCCTCCCCCGCTGGACGTAGGGCCTTCCTTGCCTGAACCAGGATAAATCTTGTGTCCATCTTGCATCACATCTGGGAGAGGGAGCACGCAATATACAAATTTACTAGTTGGTGGTCTTGACCCCCGAGTCATAACACCGACAACTATGCATCTTCATAGTGCATGAGGGCATCATAGATATGATCCGACACCACAATACGCACAGCTCCCACAAAGATCTTATTAGCTTCCTGGTATTTTCTCTGATCTTCATCAGAGATATTACCCTCGGAGCCATCTTTGACCCAGAAAACTTTCATGACAGTAAGCCAATCTGTGACCCTGACGGACCACCTCTTAAAGTTTGCACCATTAAACTTTTCTGGCTTCAACGCGTCAACAAAACTAGCCATAGATAATTCTGGAAATCTACAGTAAGGTTTTTGGATTGTTGAAATATATGACAATTTCCAGATTAATACCAGAATATAAATCATGACAGATTGAGGAACTAGAAAAAACATGTACTGCATACTAACATGATTAAACCACATATCACATAGCATGTTCAAGTTAACTAGCATAAACATGGCTTGTATACTAGATAGATTGGACAATATGAACGATAAGATTAGATCACGAGGTTTATACCTACTAGTTGTAGAAGTAGTAGATTGCGGTGAAGACGGTGAAGATGCAGGTGTCGATGGAGCAACGTTCAGGTTGTTAAAGATGATGTCGATGTCGTCGATGTCGATCAGTGGCGGCGGTAGACTTTGGTTCAGCTGACGATGAATACGTCGGGACATAGCACCGCCTGACTTGGACGGAAGACGACCCATCGTGAAGATTGGGAGCAGTCGCGCGAAGAGCGCTTCCCAAAAACCTTATTTGCTTTCTCCCGCTGCAGGATCACGAAGACGAGTGTTCCGGAGACCTGCTCGCCCGGTCGCCGGTGCACGCCGACGATCGGACTGGAGTAGCTATGGTGGCGCAACAGCGAGAAGAGGTAGAAACTCTAGCTCTTATTTTTTTTATGATTTATTGGCGTGACCGATAGTCTAGTTATATAATCCGGTCCAACCAATACCTCCACTTCCACAAGCAAGGTGGTACTAAATAGTTCCCACATCCCCTCTTGCTTTCATGCATGGGCCTTTGAGATTTATTAGGAATTTCTGAATTTGTTATTGGGCCAAGCCCATATAAATTCCAACACATGCCCATTCATTGTGATCCACCTGATGCTCTACGTGGCCAAACATATATTTCTATATTTCAGGCCTTATGTTGGTATGAATCTTGGTGGAAGAACAACTAATTTTCCATCTAAGGTCTTGTTTGGATGCGCATGTATCAACCTCAAACCACATGGATTAGAGTGTATTAGAGTGAAAATTAGTTCAAATACACTCCAACACATGTGGTTTGATGGTGACACATGCGCATTCAAAAAAGGCCTAAACAAATGCGACGGACTCTGAAGAGCGTCCCACGCCAAAACCGAAGGACGTAGACAAGCCGAGCGACGGACGCTGACGCCAGCACGTACCAGCGTCTGACGCAAACCGTCGGAGCGTCCGACGCCCCCAACAGAAGCGCAGAAACCTCGAAAAGCGATTTTCTCTCCGCCAAAACCTCCCAAATCCTAACCAAATGATCTCCACTAGCAACCCAACTTGGTAGGCATGTTTCTAGTGCTATGGAGGAGCTATCCCGAAGAAATCATTGCTCAATTTGGTGAGGATTGAAGGGAAACGAGGATTTGGGGGAAAAGGGGCAAGAACAAAGAACGCCGCAAAGAAATCGCCCGATCTACGCACTCGTGAGGTTTGAGGAGAATTCCTTCGGTGCAAAGATGCTCCTCACGATTATGAACAACTTGGTTCAAACGGATTTGCAAGAGCTACTCCCTACAAAGAGAAATCATCTTGGGAAAAGAGGGAGCAAAAGCAAAACGCGAAGAACACAAGCAAAACTGGGACACGATCAACAAATCGAAGCCACCATGGCTTACGGAGGTTACGGCCTCCGATTACTCGTAGCAAAACCAAGTTCTTACAAAGGTTGGTGGAAACAACCTAGGGATCTCAAGAACTAGAGAGAGAAAGGGGGCAAGTGATTAGGGTTCAAGAGATGGGATGAGGGATACCCCTTCACCCCCTACTTATCGAGCTTTGGCTATTTCCCAAAGACCCCCCCCCCTAGATACATTGAGTGAACTACCTAGCCTAAGCATTGCAGTCCAAGCTCCGGAAAATATCTCCCGTATTTTGAATGGACGGTCTGCTTCCTGTCGGGAGTTGTTGTCGCCTCGACGCAACCTCCAAGATTCCACCACGTGCCATCACCGCTTCCTCGGAACCTCCGTCTAGGTTTTGAGGCCCAAACCCAGGAAACCCGCCACCGGTAGCTTTGGGCTCAACTACCGAACCCCGAGTTTTGAGGCCCAAACTCGGAAACCGTCCTCGGATGGTTTTGAGGCCCAAACCGCTCGACTCGAGCCACCTTGTCCTCGCCCGGTCGGACTCCGAGTCCCATGAGCCTCCACTCGACCCGCTCGTCCACCGTCTTGACTTGGTCAACTCGGTCTACCTCCATGTCTTCTCGCACTTGCCGGTGCCAAGTACTAGCCACCACAGCTAGTCCGTCGACATCCATGGTCCCTCAGTCTGAGCCCCGTTTCCGCCCTTCACCGCTCTCAGTCCATCGGCACGGCAAGCCTCTACTCGACCTTCTCCACGTCATTGACCACTGTCACTAGGCATAGCACCTGCACACCACAAGCCGATAGACAAGTACATGTTTCTACTTTCGCAGAGGTTAGGATAAGCCACTCAAACTGAAACACTCGCGTGTTGGTCAATCATTCATCATCAAAGCTGAACATACATGGGTACTTATCCACCATGTGTTCGCAAGTGTATTTGAACTAATTTTCACTCCAATACACTCTAATCCATGTGGTTTGAGGTTGATATATGCGCATCCAAACAAGACCTTAGATGGAAAATTACAGTCAAACAAGGCCTCATGCACGGAATAGCGAACTATACGGACATATGAACAAGTATGATAAAATTGTGCTAATAAGAAGACTCTCTGATCCTGACATAATTACCCCAATCTGCAGCTCAGCCGTCCATGAGTAGTAGTACGTAGTCAAGGGAAGCCCATGTTATGGAATAGGTAGCTCAACTAACATTTTCTTGTGAAGGATTTGAGCACAGAATCAGCTGGCTCAACTAACGATACTTCATTCCCTGTCTAGATTGATCTCCTAAACTTTATTTATTTTGTTTTCCTGACTTTATTTCTTGTCTCCATATTATGAGTTTAATTACTCAATGAATGAATGGCATATCATCATACTCGTACAAAGCTTTGGCAGTTCATTATATTACCAGACCGGGGGGTTAATTTTGCAGGCTAATTTGTTTCAATTCAAATCTGAATAGATTCAAACGAAACTTCATCCCCCCCCCCCCCCCATATGTATACCAATCAACAGGTTAACCTTTTATATAACCCCATTTCCATTTGCTGATCGAGTTGTGTTACAAATGCAGTACTGTCCGGACTCCGGACACAGCTCCATCTGCCATGCATGCACAGGACTTTCTGGATGACCTGTATATATCATATGAATCGCCATGGAGCTAGCTCCATCTTCCAAATGCAATAATACTAATCCGGCATCGGTCATAAAAAAATCTCGTATCCAGAGCATCGATGTAGCTAGCTATATACATGCATGCATATACAATATATACTTTCTGCTGGAGTAATAAGAAAGTAAAAATTTAGCTGAAATATATATAATACCAAAGAAAAGACTATACATGACCTTGATGGAATGTTTGTGATGGAACTGCATCTGCCCCTGCACCTATAAAGGAAGGCACAGCATCATCAAGAACACACCACGAGCTAGCTAGTCGCCCTTCGGAGGTGCAGGTGCAAATGCAGCTCTATCACATCACTCTTAATTAGCTTGCATTATCTCTCCCATGTCGTTTCTGTGTATCACATCACTCTCAGAAAGATTGGCACAATAAGGATCACTGTTGTTTAGATACAAACACGTACTAGCTAGATATATACTAGCTAAGCTAGCTATACAAACCGGCTAGGCGCATGTAGACATATATATAGAGACTTTAGACCAGAAGCAAACAAGCAAAAGCTAAGCTAGCGTCATTTTTACTATTAAGGAAGAAGAGTCTCCATCATCGTTCGGCTGGCACACACCGAGCTTAGTGCCTTTTTTATCATTCCAAGAAAAAAAAAGGAAAGATATATATGCACCGCCATGGATATGATATGATACAGATGCACCCTCGATCGATATATATATCGATCGCACGTGGCCCGCCACCACGCTTCACATGGGGCATGCACGCCGGGCCAACGGCGGCGTGCCACGTGCGGCGTCACACGTGTGAGGCACCTGCGACGCACGAGGTGATGGCGCAGCGAGAGTGAGCCTGATGGATGGAGACACGGCAGCTACCGCGCGTGATATGCATCGGTCCTCGCGTCATGTCTGGCTCAAATATTTGGCCGCGTCACTGCTTCGCTCATCCAAGACATACACACTACTCACTCATCAGCCCCGGTTACAGCCGCTTTCCATTCCCATTACCATTTACGTTGCCATTGGCTAGCCAAACAACACCTAATTAATAAATGTAAAGTTTACGTTTTCAATGAGTAATAAAGAGTTACCGATGTACGCAACTATTTTTATTCTAACAAATAAATCGCTTGTACATTCTTGTTTGGTAGCTGGATGAAGAACCTTAAATATCCCAAGTATAAAATAACGTGTTACTCGTGACCTAGGAAGATCGACATCGACGAGAGATGGGCCATCGTGGTAAATCTTGTACCAGGTACACACACATCGTACCAGCGTCAGCTTTTCTAAAAAGGCAGAAAGACATAAGAGTCAACTTAATTAACTTTTGGTGGAGTGATTTATTTTGAGCAAATTTTAAAGGCAATATCAATACAAGGGCTGATCCCCAACTTATGATTCTAGCACAAAAAAATTCCTGCGAACATATGGTTAATAAGTATCCATGTGGTTCAACTTTGTGATGACTGAGTTGTCAATATGAAGTCATTTCAGGTTGAGCATGTTGAACTAAGTGTTCGGCATGTTTCATGGCTTGTGTTGCACAAGTGTGGAGCTCGGAGGCGGTGGTCAATGGTGAAGGTCAAGTAGAGACGAACCGTGCCGATGGACCAGGAGTGGTGAAGGGCGGACGTGAGGCTTGGACTGAGGGACCGAAGGGCCAGAGGACTAGTCACGGTGTGGCTGACAATTGCGGCATCAACAAGTGCCAGAATACATGGAGATGATCGTGTTGACCAAGTCAAGACGCGGTCGAGCAAGTCGAGCGGGAAGGCTCTGAGACTTGGCGCCCGGGCGGTCGAGGACGAGGTGACACATGTCAAGGAGCGAAGAACATGTATGGAGTACGCTACTCACAAGCGGTTTGGTGGTTTGGGTGTCAAAACCTCCGGCGGACGCTTCTTAGGATTGGGCCTCAAAACCCAGACGGAGCTTCCGAGGAAGCGGAGATGGTACGTGGCAAAATCTTGGAGGTTAAGTCGATGCGATGGCAAGTCTAGGTAGGAAGCGGGCCATCCGATGAAGATGAAGGAGATCGGGTTAGAGTTGGATCACAATGCCTTAGGGCTAGATGATTTGCTCATGTATCATGAGGTGTTTTGAAAATGTCCGAACGTGTCGTTAAATAAGGATGATGGGGTGCTTAGCACCCTAACCTCTTTTGACCCCTTTCATTTCCACCTTCCCCCACATCTCTAGGCTCTCACCCTTCCTCTGGTTTCATTGATTGAGGTCCACAAATAAATTTGGCGAATCATTTATGAAAACTTGAACCATCCAATCGGGAATAGAGGCCTTAACCTCCTCGCGTCCTCCGGAATTCAATTTGTGAGATGTGTGTGTTCGTGTTCATCACGTTTTTGCATTCCTCTCTCTATTCATGTCACCCGATCTCTCTCAGTACTTGAGCTTTTTACAAACTGTTTGTTGGAGAATGTGCTATGAACCCTTGTGAAGCTTTTCACTGAAGGATTTGATTTCGTTTGGGGTGAGCACGCAGATCGGGAGTTTTTTTGTGTCTATTCGTTTCTACTCGTTCTTTTGAATTTTGATTTACTTTGAAATTTGTGAAGAATAAAAGGATATGATCTTCGTGCAGTAGACTTACATCTACCTTGAAAGCCATCTCACAAAATTTAGATCAATCAAAGTTGAAATGAAAGATATCTGACGATTTTTGTGCGATTCGCGCTGGACGCTAGCACTAGACGCCATTTTTGCGCACGCGCCAGATGCACTAGACGCACTGGACCGGACGCGCCTGTCCCGATGGTCCAGCGTCTGGTCGCTACTAGTTGCACCGGACGCGTCCTGTCCAACAGGGCAGCGTTTGATTAGTTATATCATCTTGTTGTTTTGCTCGTTTCTCGCTCGTTCGGACTTCGAATTGAGTTTCGCTTGTTGAGTTGGTTTCGTATCGATGTAGCGGAAATTCCTAAGCACTTTGTGTCACTACTACAGAAACGGCAATCACTGCCGGCCCATCACTGCCGGTTTTGTTTGGGCCGGCAGTGATGCCTCATCACTGCCGATTCATGCTCTGACAGGCCCCCAATTATTGGGGGCTGGGGCTGAACTGACAGTGAAACACCACATCACTGTCGGTTCATGGCTAGAACCGACAGTGATGTTGTATACAATATAAAGGTTCGATCTCCTCTCCCTCCTCTGCCCCAACAGTGCAGAACAATGCGTGAGGAGCTCCATCTCTCCATTGTTGCGGCTGGTGGATTTCTTGACCTCCATTGTTGGCTCCTCTTCACTCTTGGATGCTCACATCTCTAGCTCTTGGTTAGTAACAAGCATATCTCTATAAAATTGTAGGTTTACACTGCTTTTGTGTGTAAATTCATAGTTTAGAGCTATAGTTCATTTCATGATTAAGAAGAGGGTTGTTGCAATTTGTGTCTATTTTTCCTAGATTTTAGATCCAAAATTACTTGGAAAAATTGTAGCTCTTTGTTTTTATTAGGTAATTATTGTCCAATCATTGAGTAGCTAGGTTCGAAAGATTCGTCTCGAAAATTATGTATAAAATTTGTAATAAGTTATATTTTTACTTACATTTAATACTCCATGCGTTTATTTAAATATTTTATACTCCATTGTTATCTATTTGTTGTCTCACTTTTTATAGCGCGACAAAATTCAAATTATATCAAAGAATAAATTTTATATGCTTATGTGCTTCAAATAATATTGTTCAAAAATGTTCCTATTGAAAACCTAAACCCTAAATGTCCGCGACGGATCATACATTATGTTTATGTACTTCATGTATTAATATTGTTCAGAAAGGCTCTTATTAATATGTTTCTATGTTTCCTCTGCTCTGCCCATTTTATCAGTACATACATGGCTCGAGGGTGGATGTATGATCTGTCACGTACAGACCCACGGTACTTGACGGGCATCGACGATTTCATCAAGCGAGCTAGAGCCAATGCTGGAGACTCACATCTTGTATTTTGTCCATAAAAAGACTGCAAGAATACGAGAAAATAGGGCCACGTGGAGCATATACGTTTGCACTTTATCACAAGGGGGTTCATGAGAAACTACACGATTTGGACTTTGCATGGGGAGATTGGTCAAAATGTTGCACAAGAAAGCAATGATGATGTGCTCATGCCTAGTATATCCCTAAATGCATTATTGTCTGTTCATGATTACACATAACATGTGCCTACCAATGATGATGTGTTTATGAATACATTAGCTGACGAAACAGAGGAAAATGGTTGCCTTTCACAGCTTCTACATGATGTGCATGGGGGATTCCTTAGTGCTTCACAGTTGAAAAAACTGGAGATCATGAGAAAGGATGCAAAAACACCATTGTATCCGGCCTGCCCAATAAGCAAACTGGAAGCCAACATCATGCTATTGGAGTTCAAATCAACGAATGGGTTGAGTGATAAAGGCTTCGATAACTTGTTAGGTATACTACATAAACTGTTCCCGAAGGGTACCGAGTTAGCAGAAAAGACTTACCTTGCAAAGAAAATGATTTGCCCAATTGGCCTCGAGGTTGAGAAAATCCACGCGTGTTTCAACGACTGCATATTGTACCATGGAGAGAAATACAAAAACTTGGATGCATGTCCCAAGTGTAAAACTCCCCGATACAAGCAACAACCATCAAATGATGGAAGCAAGACCAGAGGAGGGCACGTAAAGTCTGTGTGGTATTTTCCTATAGCTCCACGAGTGCATAGGTTGTTTGCAAATGCAAAGTCAGCCAAGTTGTTGCGTTGACATGGCGAAGAGGGAAAGAAATATTCAATGTTGAGGCACCCCGTCGATGGATCGGACTGGAGGACTATCAACACTATGTTCTATAAGAACATCGGTGGAGAGGTAAGACATTTGTGGTTAGCTTTGAGCACGGATGGGATGAACCCGTTTGACCAGGTTAGAACCAATCATAGCACTTGGACAGTGACGCTATGTATATACAACCTTCCACCCTGACTTTGTATGAAACAGCCATACGTTCAGATGCCATTACTAATCCAAGGACCAAAACAACCTGGTAATGATATTGATGTGCTTCTAGAACCAGTGATCGATGAACTACTACAAATGTGGGAGACGGGTGTGAAGGATGTTTGTGATGAGTATAAAAATGAACATGTCATGGTAAAGGTTGTACTTATCGCTACAATCATGCCGACCTACCAGGGTGAGGTGGCTTGTCTGGAGAGAAGACAAAAGGATACACTGGGTGTGTCGAGTGCTTGGACGGGACTGATGCTACACATCTACCAAAAAACAGGAAGATGGACTACATGGGACACCGTAGGTTCCTACGCCGTGATCACCCTTACCGCAGGAATACAAAAGATTTTAATGGGACTACTGAGAAACGTGGACCTCCAAAATATCGAGATGGGAAACAGATGCTTCAACAATTAAGCAAACTCACAAATGTTGTCCTTGGGAAGGGGGAAGGGGAAGTACCTGCGCCAACCGATAGTATCTGGAAGAAAAAATCAATCTTCTGGAAACTACCTTATTGGTCACTTTTGAGTGTACGTCACTGTCTTGATCCAATGCACATAACTAAAAACGTGTGCGGTAACACACTTAACACGTTGATGAACACCGGGGGAACAAGCAAGGATTCTCTCGCGACACGCTTGGACATGCAACACCTGGGCCTCAAGAAGGAGTTGCACACTCTTGAGGATGGCCACTTGAAACTTTCGGTCGCATCATGGACATTGAAAAAGGAGGTAAAAGAAATGCTTATTTCTTTCTTCAATGACCTCAAAGTACCGAGTGGCTACTGTGGGAACCCGAAGAGGATTGTTAACATGAGAGAACTTAAGTTTAACTATGGTTCTATGAAGGCTCATGATTGTCATGTCATAATGACTCAGCTGCTCCCAGTTGCCCTGCGAGGTATCCTCCCCTACAAGGTCCGTGCTCCAATCATAAAGTTGTGTTCGTTCTTCAACGTGATCTCTGAAAAGGTCATTGAAGTGGGCAGGCTAGACCACCTGAAGCAAGAGATAGCCAAGATTATATGCAGGCTTGAGATGCATTTCCCACCAACTTACTTCGACATTTCAGTGCATCTACTTGTTCATCTTGTGGATCAAATAAAAGCCCTTGGCCCAATGTACCTACACCAGATGTTTCCTTTCGAGAGGCTGATGAAAATTTTTAGGCGGTATGTTAGGAATAAATTCAGACCATAAGGGAGCATGGTAGAAGGATGGTCAATAGAGGAGGCTATTGAGTTCTCCGCATATTATCTGGAGATCCAGCGGGTCAGAGTTCCAGTATCTCATCATGATGGAAGACTAGGGGGCAAAGGAACAATAGGTGAGAAAGCTGTCAAAATAGACAAAGTGGTCTCCTTCAGACAAGCACACTTCGCTGTTCTCCAGCAGGCCAACGGTGTGATGGCATACATTGATGAGCACAAGCAGTTACTGTAAAATATGCACATCGGTAGGTCACAGGCTTGGCTTGAGAAAAAACATAAGGAGGAATTCGGTGACTGGTTTCGACGCCAAAGGCTAGGAATGGTGACAGGATGTCAGCTAGATCTCTTAGCCCCTGGACCTTCGACTACGCTAATGATGTACCAAGGATATCAAATAAATGGTTTTACATTTTACACAGAAAACAGGACGAAAAGAGCACCAACCAAAATAGTGGTGTTCGTTTCGACGCCCACAATGAGTACAACACGGTGGTGGAAACATAATATGGTTTCATAGATGAGATATTGGAGCTAGACTATGGACATCAGTTGAAAGTTCCTCTTTTCCATTGTTTGTGGGTTCGGCTGAATGAAATCAACACCAATAAGGATGGGTTCACTACCGTTGATCTATCCAAGACCGCATATAGAGATGACCCCTTTGTCCTTGCAAAGGATGTTTTGCAAATCTTCTATGCAAGGCATAACAATACAAATGGAAGATGACATGTAGTATTGCAAGGCAAAAGGAAGATTGTCGGTGTCGACGGAGTGACGGACGTTACCTACATGTCCTTGAAGAGGGTGACGAACCTGCTTACCTTTGGAGTGATCACGATGAGGCCATCATCGTGCCTGCACCGTGAATAGTTAGAGTATCATAAACTATGTAATCCTTAATGAAATATTTTTTAGTAATTTGAGATCATATGGAGTTGTAGAGATTGTTGAGTTGTACCATGTTGTTGATTCATGTATGCCATGTCAAAAGGGAATTCAAAAACTATAAAGAGTTAGACCTTGAGTGTAGAAGCAATAATGTAAAGCTCCTCAAAACTAGCAAAAGCTATTTTGGAAGATTTTCAACTTCTATTCAATTTTTTGGAGTAATAAGAAAGGGGGTAATTGAATTTTGAACCCTTATTCAAATTTAAAATGGAATTCAAAAACTATAAAGAATTAAACCTTGAGTGTATAAGCAATAATGTAGAGCTCCTCAAAACTAGCAAAAGCTATTTTGGAACATTTTCAACTTCTATTCAAATTTTTGGAGTAATTACAAAGGGGGTAATTGAATTTTAAACCCTTATTCAAATTCAAAATGGAATTCAAAAACTATAAAGAATTTGAATATACTCCTTCAGTAAAATTTGTATAGAATGAAAAATGATGCAACTTCTATGTTTGAAATTTTTCAAGTTATAGTAAAAAATCAGGAGTAATTTGAATTCTAAAGCATAGGGCAAATCTTTAAAAAATCACAGATCACTGCCGGTTACAAAGGAACCGGCAGTGATGTGCCTATATCACTGCCGGTTCTAATAACCAACCGGCAGTGATGTCCCCACCATCACTGCCGGTTCACACCAACCGGCACTGTTGTGCCCTCATCACTGTCAGTTCCTATTAAAAACCGACAGTGATAGGGGACATCACTGCCGGTTTGTAATAGGAACCGACAGTGATGAGGACGACTATATAAGGAAAGGGCGCGGTCTGAAATTTTCAGACTCGCGCCCATTCCACACTTAGGCGCCTGAGCTCGCCACTGCCCGAGCTCCAGCCCGACGCCGCTGCTCGATGCCACAGCAGGAGCTCCCCACCGACGCTCGAGCTCGCCACCGCTCCAGCCCGACGTCGCTGTTGTAACACCCTGGTGTTAAGCTTTGCATAATCCACATGATCATTGCAAATCATTCATTGCATAAGCATCATCATGAAGCATCATAGCATCTCATATTGAAATCAAGTTTAAGTTAACTTTGCTTAGAATGTGAAAGTAAGTTGAATTCATAAATTCTTGGTGTTTGAATCCAATCTTGAAAACACTATACTTAATTAATCTTGCTTCTAAAGACATGTGCTTAAAATGAGAAACAAAGTTTAAAAGCCATTTTGAATTCATGATCTTTTAATAGAAGAAAGGTTTCACATATTGATTTTAAATCTTAACTCAAAAACTATAAAGAATTAAGCCTAGACTTCTCAAGCAAAAAGTTAGTTTAAATTATTTGGAACAACTTTGGTGTTCACACCAAAGCTTGGTTTTGAGTTTTTAAAACTATTTGAAAAAGAAACAAATCAAAACAAAGATTTGAAAATAGAAAAGAAAAAGGAAAAAGATTTCCTTACCTTGCTGGGCCGGCGCCAACGAAGCGGCCCAGCCGAGCAAGCCAGCCCGGCCTGCTCTGCACGCCCGCGCCGGTTCCCGCCCGCGCCTCACGCGCCGCCGCCGTGCGCCCGACCGCGCACAGACGTCGAGCGCCGCGTGGCCGCCATGCCTGCCGACGACACCCGCGTGGCCGCCGAGCTCTGGCCGAACCACACCTACACCCGAGGCGGACGTGCCCGGTTCCTCCTCCCTCCATTCTGTCCCATGCCGAGCGCCATCCCCCTCTCCAGCTCTCGCCTCGCCCTCGCTCTCGCGCGCACCAGAGCGCGCCGCCGCCGCGACGCCGAGCGGCATCACCGCCGTAACGGCCGCCTCGGAGCACCGCCGCCCTCTCCATCTCCGCAGCAGCTCCGCCTCGCCTTCCCGAGCCTGCAACGACGACCAGTGAGCCTCGGTAAGACCCCGCCGTGGACCGCACCCCTCTGGCCGCCGTCGTTCCATGTTAGCGCAAGCTCCACACTCGTTGTAGCTCTGCGAAGCTTTAGCCCCGCTTAATCGAAGCCGTCGTGGCCTGTCTCGGCTTGCCGCCGTGTGACTGCGCCGCCGCTATGCCATGGACGCCGGGGAGCTTCACTCCGGCCACCATTGCACGCGCTTAGGGTTGCGCTAGATTCGTCTCGCGTAGCCGTGTCCAAAGAGCCACACCGCACCGCCGGAGGCCTCGCCGTCGGAAAGAAATCGCTAGCGAAAGCCTCGCCTCGGCCCTGTGTCACCGACGCGTGGGGTCCCCCTCGTGCGGGACCCCGCTGTCAGGCGCCGGTTCCCCTTTGGAACCAGGCCGCCACTGGTGAGTGGGCCTGTGTGGCCTGTTGGGCCGAAAGGCCGAACCGCTTTTGTTTTCCCATTTTTCAGAAAACGTAAAATGATTAGTGAAAATCATATCTCACTGAATATTAATCTAAAAATCATGAAATAAATTTTGAGTACTTGTTATAAGTAGATATACCCTAGAAAAATATTGCATGTGTATTTTGTAGTACTTTTCTGTATAGTATTAAATAAATACTGAAACTGATTAAAACTGTATAAATCAATTAAGCTATTTTGTGTTGTTGCTAAAATTGTAATTCGTGTTCCAGTAAATCTTAAATGGTTGTTAAAAGCTAGGAAAGTTATATCTTGAGTAGTTCCTGTGGAAAAATAAATAACTAGCAATTAAAATGTGTTTAGGCTATTAACTTGTAAGATTTTTAGTAAATAGGTTTCGAGATAAAAGGAGCTATAACTTTTTGTGCAGCTTTCCAGTAAGGAATAGTATCTGGGAAAAATACTAAACTGGTTAGTTCATCACTTTCACTGTACTAAGTATTTTTAAGTTATTATTATCTTTAAACTTGCTAATTTTGTGTAGAGCAGAATACTACTAGTGTTAACCTGGAAAATTTTGAGTAGGCTATGTTGCCCCTGCTTACGCTAATGTAATTTTTATAGAATTTAATGAACTATTTCTCTAGGGTGTGCAGTTCTGTATTGCTTTCTGGTTAACTAAATTGCTAAGAAGAGAGGTAAATTGTTAATTAAGCTTTGGTGTATCTTTGAAGCATTAACCCCCTAGCTAGGTTAAGTAAGCCTAAGCTGAACCCCGCTGTTCATCGTTGGTTACTTGTGTGTTAAGTAAATTGTTAAATGACGATCATAATAACTAACTATCAGAGAAGAAATTTGCACCTACTCGAGAACACATAGAAAAGAACATCATGAGCATACCACACCTCAGCATATTCATCGTCTTGCATAGGTTGATATTATACCTTGTCTCATATCATTCGCATATACGCATCACACAGGATCGCAGGAGGAAGCACAGTACGACCTTTACCAGTAGCAGGACGAAGTCAGTCAGCAAGGAGCCAACGAAGGGCACGTAAACGAGGAACCAGAAGAGGAACTCCAGGAGTGTCCCGATCACCAGCCTAGCTCGTTCGAGAAAGGAAAGCCCCGGTGCATTTTAATCGTACCTTATGATATCAATTTACTATGTTATATTATGTTGTTGCATTAAGTATAGGAGTTGGGTGAACCTAATTGTTGCATACTACCCTCCTTGCTTTTGATATCCTTATATCCTTGTTAGCTTGTTAGCATAGCAAAGATAGATGCTTAGCCTTGCTAATTAAAGATGACTTCCTCGGTAACACAAGTCACGTATTGCTCTACGTGGCAAAGCCGAGGGTATGAAAAATATCATGAATGGAAAGGCAACCGGGAAGGTTGGTAAATTGTCCGTACGTCTGATACTGGCAACATCTAGGTGAGCTGCGCGCCCTAGGCCGGTATTTTGCATATGTGTCTGCCTTTTGGCGGGCCGATCGGGTGGTGTCCCTCTTGTCATGTTAAACGCACGCCTCAACCTTTAGCTAGCAAGATAACTCGTTCGAGCCGCGAAACCTACCTACTGGCCGAACCAAGGACGAACATAACCGCAATCCGGTGCGGGTTGACGGGGACGTAGAGAGTAAGGCCGGGCTGACTAGCTGATCCCTAGTCGGAGGATTTACCGGGTGCCGGACGGTCCTCGGTTTTGTTCAGGGGTTATGGGAAGCGTCCTTGGTTTGAATGGTAGAATAGGCGACTGTCGCGCCCCCGTTCAAGGGCTGCGAAGTTTGGGTGAGGAATAAAACCTACAGCTGGATAGGAATTTGATTCGAATCGCGGTCTCTCCACGTAGTGAGAACTTGACAATTGCTACACTGGCGTGGGAACAATTAATTACTTGAATGGTTCCGATGGAATGATATGATGAGACCAGAAGAGCAAACTGGTCATTGTATGCTTAATCAAGTGTATTGCTTAGTCCAGGTGCTAATCTAGAAGACAGGTAATATTTAATAAATATGGCTTCATTCTTAAGTACTCTATAGTAAATGCTTTGCCGCAAAATAGAGTTCGACCTTGTACTACTACAGAAAGCCTGCATTATCCTTGGTGTCTTTATTTTAGTTTAAGACAGGTAAGTCTAGCTGAGTACATTCGCGTACTTAGGGTTTATCCCACCTTGTTGCAGATGGGCAGATGTACTACGGGTACTGCATCAACTGTCTCTACCCTGCTATGGGCGACAACTAGGGCCATGGGCGATGGTCATCTTTGAAGTCTTATCTATGCTTTTGTGAGAAACGACTTAGTACTGGCACTGTAATGAACTAAGTGTGTGTGAGTTGGTTTCAAAACTATTTCCGCTGCAAGAGTTTTGGTTATGTAATAACTTTTAAAATTCGTACTCTGATGTATTCGTATTTGAACTTTATGTAACGTATGGATGGTCTGTTGAACTAAAGCGATTCTCGGCTATGAATGAGCAAGGAATGAAATCCGTCGTGATTTCACGGACTACCGGGGTTATGAAAGCCTAAGCACGAAAATTTATCGCATCGGCGATCGGTTTTTGGACTTAAGTTTTTGTAATTTGGGCGGTTCTGTTACAGCTGCCGCCCGACGCGCCGCCGCCGCCGACTCCCGACGCGCCGACGCTCCTCGCCAATGCTCGAGCTTGGCCAGTGCATGCACCGCCGCCGCCCGACACAGCAGGATCTCTCCACCCGCCGCTCGAGCTCAACTTCGGACCACCCTACACTGCCTCGACGCCGCCACAGGAGCTCCTAGACGTCGCCGCTGAGCTCCCCATGCCGCCACCCCTGTCTCGGTGAGCTATCCCTTAGGTGTTTGACACAATCTCCATAAGGAGCTGCTGGAAGAGGAGAGGCAGAAGGAAGAGGAGAGGAGAGGAAGGAGGGAGAGGAGAGAGGAAGGAAGAAGGAGATAGAGAGTTAGAGAGAGATAGAGATTAGAGAGATATAGAGAGATATAGAGATTAGAGATATAGATAGAGATTAGAGATATAGATAGATAGATAGATAGATAGATAGATAGATAGATAGATAGATAGATAGATAGATAGATAGATAGATAGATAGATAGATAGATAGATAGATAGATAGATAGATAGATAGATAGATAGATAGATAGAAGATAGATAGATAGATAGATAGATAGATAGATAGATAGATAGATAGATAGATAGATAGATAGATAGATAGATAGATAGATAGATAGATAGATAGATTAGAGATATATAGAGAGATTAGAGAGAGATATAGGAGATAGAGAGTTAGAGAGTTAGAGAGAGATAGATACTTGTATATTGATAGAGATACTTTGAGCAAATTTTGAGAGAGATAGAGATAGAAAGAGATATATATGTCATCCTATGCTATATATTGATTTTGAGAGATAGAGAAAGAGATATATATGTCATCCTATGCTTGTATATATGATTCACTTATGCTTGTATATATTGATTTTCTTATTATTCACTTATGCTGTATAGAGGAGGGAGAGATAGATGTATAGCATGACTTATGATTTATAGTACTTATAGATAGATGTCAAATTTCATATCATATATACATGGCTTTAGAGATATAGATAAATATTAGAGAGATAGAGAGAAAGATAGAGATAGAGAGATGTATAGCATGACTTGGCACATTTTTGGAGATACATGACTTATCTATATAGTTGTCTATATACTTATCTATATTTTGTGGAGACACATTTTGTGGCGATGCATGACTTGTCTATACACTTATCTATAATCGAAATTCATGTCCAGAAACATGACAATTAAGCGTCGATTCACCACCCGTTGCCCTGCGACCGAAGCGGGGATCCAACTAGTGGTGGCGGTGTTGAACGTGACCAAGGAGATGATGACAACCAGCAAGGGGATCAAAGACCATGGATCCCTAGCCATATGTTGAACCTAGAACAAGGAGACAAGGTAAGAACTTAGGTCATACCTAAAAGCACGGTAGAGCTAGCCAGAAAAGTTTGATGGGGACTTATTTATAAATTTTGAAGCAGGTTCCGCCAGAAGGTCCAACTACTGGTGAGAGTTCCAGAAGGACTAAGCATGGTGCAACAAAGCTCCCTCAGACAAGTAGACATTGGCACATCTCTCAGTTCGACCAACTAGGGGAGCCGGTGGAGCCTATTAAAGCATTGGGCCCATACAAGAGTACCATCGGGGCACTTGTAAGGGACTTCATCCTGATCAAAAACAGGAGGTGGAATGGCAGTGAGCAAGACCCGTGGAGGGTTCCAGAAAGTGAGAAGGAACTAGTTTGGAACAAGCTCAGAGGGTATTTCACTTTCCCTAATGATTGTGATGAAGCGATAGTCAAGAAGAAGACCAAGGAAATCATGGGTCACTCCTTCAAGAATTTTAAGGGAAAGTTGCACAAGCTAATCAAGGAGGAAAAAGAACCGTATTTTGCGGGAGGTCAACTCAGCAAGCAGTGGGACTTTTGGGAGGAGTTCAAGGCTTACAAGCTATCCGAAGAGGCCAAGGCATCAAGCGAAAGAACAAAGCAAACTCACTTAGGTCAAATAATCCTCACCGCCTAGGATCGCGTGGGTATGTAAGGAAGATTCTGGAATGGGAAGCCCGAGTCGGTGAACTAGAGCGGAGCGGCGTTACGCCTCCGATAAGCGATTAGCAGCCCAGATCAGTGAACTACCTACTCGCAAGGGGGACACAATACAATCCTAACGGGAGCCTTTCCGCCAGCGCTGAACCCGTCACCGATCTCCTCTAGAAGATTTCCATGATCACTGAGGAAGTGCATAGAGGGGCCCGCAAGTCTGATAGAGAAAATGGCGTGCTCATGCAAGCACTTGGAACCAAGGAGCACCCCGGTCGCACTAGACGAGCCAGGGTAATTCCTTGGGAGAAAGCATTTGAAGGTGAATCCGCTTCCTATAGGAGCCGGGCGAGGGCTAGAACGCAAAGAGAAGAGGAGTTCCAAAGGATGCGAGAGGAGCTCGAACAGAGCATGGAAGCACGGATAGCTGCTCAAGTGGCGAGCGCTATGCAAACCATGTGTTCGAGTCAAGGGCCGCATGAAAAGCCCAGTGCCCGGCAAGGGCCGCAGTAGCTGTGGCTCAACCCCTATGCCTGACGACGAAGAGGTCAATGCTCCTCATCTGGTGGACGACATCAAAGAACCTGTGAATGTCAGGTTGTACATCCGTCAGCAGTGGACCAAAGACAAGGTGGCGGTCGAACAAGCATTTCCTAGAGGAAAGAACGTCATTCATGGCAAGCTAGTGCCACTCGGGTATGCCAGGGTCAGCATTGATAAGATCTTAAACAAGAAGTACAATAAGATACATATTGATTTCCCAGTGGAGGAAGAAAGGCCGCATCTAGTTCACAACTTGGGAACCCATGTCGCCTGGCGTAAACGCTTCATCAAGCTAAATGAGCAGCCATCTTCGGATGATGAGGATGACAGTGAAACATCTCGGTCGCCTCCGAGAAGAGGTTTCTCTCCTCATCAAGATCCACCGACACCTCCTCCACCATCAAAAGAGAAGACTCCTTCTCCACCGCCAAAGGAGAAGACTCCTCCTCCACTAGCTTCAAAGTCCTCAGGACTTGGATCTCGATGGCCTAGCTCTAGATCAGGTTCGACTTCGCAACAGAATAGGTCATCAGCTTCAGTTGGTAAAGATCCCAAGATGACTAGTAAAAGGCGGAAGGCAGCGCCGACTAAGGACGATATTCTACGAGCTCAGATTGCAGAAAAGGCCGCCCAACATGCCTTGTTTGAACGATTGGCTTATATACATGAGCACTTATCACAAAGCCAATTTGAAAGGCAAAGCAAAAATCCGTGTAATCAAGAAAGATCTAGAGAAATACACACCTTAGACCAGCTAAACATACAAAACTTGGCCATGCAAATGGACATAAGCATGAAGCAGGCCAAAAATCTCTATTTTGGAAGCACCGAATTTCAAAAGGCCACAGTTGTATACAAGTTTCAACTAGGCAAGCCTATGGTCGCCAGCCAAGAAGAGTATAAAAATTTGCCAACAAACATGCGACAGTTGCATGATTATTACATCATAGATAGTAACAGCAGCAAAGACAAGATATCAACCTTTGAATGTTGCATCCCTTCCTGTCTGATTTTTAATCATCCTGAAGAAGTTGTGCATACTATTTATTATGAAGACCTCTTTCAACTCTTTCAACGACGCTCATTGGATGTGCAGATTATGATGTTATGGACTCTGTAAGTACCATACCCTAACAACGTTATAATAAACTATGTGATCTGCAATTCAATATATCCATGTTTATTTTGCAAGTCTATAGAAAAATTTTGTATTAAAGAACGAAATAGCAATTTTGACTTCTTGGACCCCATCTTGGTAAATGAGACAACATGCAAAGCCGGTCTCAATGATCCCTATTGAAGAATCATGGCCCTATTGGTTTCGGTGATTAACAACAATTAGCGATTATTATGGCTAACGTGTGTTTTGCAGAGGCTATGCGTAGTTTAGCCATAGTGATCAACATGAATGGGCATAAATGGTCATCACTTAGCCCTCAAGATGGATATCGTTTTGGATTTCAATGAGACATGATGAAGACCCTAGAATGATAGGCTAAGTGTCATAAGGTGATGAAGGGCACTTAGAAATAGATAGAGCTTCCATTTGACCTTTGACCGTACTATCAAGAGGGGTTGAAACTAGTAGCTTGACTTAGGAGAGGTTCATGACTTAGGTGTGGTGCACACTTGACTTCCTTAGCTCTAAGCAAGCCTATGGTGACCGTAAGATAGCCAAGAACTTCTTCTGAATTCATCACGACGAAAACCGGAGTTGAAAAAGAAGTTTACTAGGCGTCGCACGCTGAGTCTAAAGGCGTCAGACGCTGTCCGTCGCGTCGGACGCTGACGTCAGGGTGACGTAGCGTCCGTCGGCCGCTCAGTGTGAGCCCCTAAATTTCAGATGGCGTCGGACGTTGTGCCAGCGTCCGTCGGCCTACCAGTGGGGCTGGTTCTCAGCGTCCGTCGTGCTGCGCAGGAGCGTTCGTCGCCTAAACAGTGTTGCAGAACTAGCCGTTGGGCAGGGCGACGGACCGTCCGTCGCCTAGGCGTCAGAGCGTCCGTCGCCAACTTAAAGTGCCAGCCCGAGGCAGTTTTCTGGGGGGCTATTTATAGCTCCTCACCCTTCTCTCCCACCTAGCCTTTTCTCATTTCAGTTGCTAAAGTTCTTGAGAAGGTTGGGAAGAGAGCAAGAGCCCTAGAGAGAGACAGTGATTCGCGAATCCATTCATCCTCTCCTCTAGTTCATCCAAGAGTTCAAGTGTGCATCCTCTAGTTGTGAAGCTTGAGTGAGTCAAGCGAAGATCGAGGCTTGTTACTCTTGGTGATCGACATCACATAGACGGTCCGGTGGTGCTCGGAGGAAGGTGGTCGCCGGAAGATTGTCGGCGGCCCTTCTCCATCGACTTGTGATCGGTTGTGGGAGATTCACCAAGCCTGAGTGGCGAAGAATCAACCCGTAGAGAGCACTCATCCCTTGCGCGGGATTGAGGGGGAGCTATACCTTGCGAGGTGCTCCAACGAGGACTAGGGGGGAGTGTCGACTCCTCGATACCTCGGCAAAACATCACCGTGTCAAGCATCTCTTTCCCTAGCTCTTTCATACCGCATTACTTTCCGCACTTGTCTTTCAATTCCTATTAGAATTGTGTAGGAAGTTTTCGCTTTCAATTGGCTTGCTACCGCTTTCTAGCTAAGACACACAAACGGTAGGCACTATGGGGTTAATTGGCTCTTGATAGGTTTAATTCTTGTCTAGAAATTAAAAAGAGCCCAATTCACCCCCCCCCCTCTTGGGCATCTTGATCCTTTCACCTATGTATCAAAAAGTTTGAAGATTGAGTTTGAAAGAATGCTCTCAGTCCAGAAAACAAACGCACTGCTAACCTACAACTGCGAGTATGTGTTCTCGAACCTTACTTAAGTGTTTTTTCTTGATATGTCATTCAATAACATGGACTTTGTGATTGCAACAATCATTGCGTCCTCGTAGATATAAGTCTTAAAAATTCAACTATCGAGGTGTGGGACTCAAGGAAGAAGCCACTTGAGCTTATCGACCCCCTAGTCACAGTGCTAAATAAGTAAGTGAACCCAATATCACAACACTTTTCAATCACATATGATATTGTAATTAATGTCCTCAACCTTCACACTTCATTTACATTGTCACATAGAATGAAGGCGTTACCTGATTGGAAAAATATGGGGCCTAAGATGCAAAAGAAATGAAGAGCCTCATTCAAAGTGCAGTATATGAAGGGGGTCAAGACCCTAGATCAACCAATGGGGAACAACGAATGCGGGTTCTATGTGATGTGGGCAATGCTTGCCTACTTTGGCGCAAAACTAGGAATAGGAGATGGCATGGTACGTAGGCGTCTCATTTTAATTCTATTGTTTTGTCTTACGTATGTGCATCTCAATATCATCTTGTATCAATTTACAGCGCAAAGATCAGGACCACAACAGTTTGCTAGATTTTGAGATAAGAGGATTTAAAGAGGAGATAGCAGCTATTATTCTGGACGAGATAGTGTATAGAAAAGGATCTCTAGCCATTGTGAGGAGTCAGAAGTTCAAGAAGAACTACGGAAAAGACCGCCTCGAAAGGCTATTGTAATGCGACATTTAATTCGATACTTTAAGTTTTATTTGGATGTTTTGTAATAATTATTATAAATGTGTGATGGGTTTGTATTGTCGCTGGTTCACAACCACCTTCGATTCAGATCGATATCAAATGGTTCGATAGCAAACACCTCCATGACCTCCCACCCCACCACCTCTACCATAAACCCTAAACCCTAAACCCCAAATGAAAATAAAACAATTAATAAAATGCAAGATATCATTGTCGGTTCAATTAAAACCGACAGTGATGGATCAAGCATCACTGTCGGTTGGTGAAACAAACCAGCAGTGATGGCTCAAGCATCACTGCCGGTTGGTAACACGAACCGGAAGTGATGCTTGAGCCATCACTGCCGGTTTGGCATAACCGGCAGTGATGACATGGCCTCATCACTGCCGAAGTGGTTGTGCCAATTCAAAAACCGCCACTGAAGGGGGGTTTTGAACCGGCACTGATTGCCTATTCTGGAGTAGTGTGTCACCAGTTGACCTAAGTGTTTCGGTTGATGTTTTCTCTTCTTCTCTGTAAGAGTTGAGAGCTCTTCTCTCGGAGTTTCGATTCGGCGTGGTCTTTTTTGTGTGCTTCTTGGCTCTCGATCTGATCCGCTATACTTCTTTGTCACCAAGGGTATCCACCCTTTCTATAGGGTCGGGATTTTCCGCTCTCTGTGATTGCTTTTTGGGTTTAATTTTGGGAAGAGTGGTCCAAGTATTTCTATGTGAAATTTGAGGCTCACATTCACCCTTCTTTGGTCGCCATCTTGGTTCTTCAATTTCGAAAGTACAAAGGGTTCAAATCGTGATTATTTCAAAATTTAACTTTTAGATTAAATAAGCTATATATTGCTAGTTTCAATTTTAAAAATTGAACCTAAAAGGCCCATATGCTTGAAGTTAATCAGTTTTTTTTATTGAACAGACTAAGATTTGAAGCTTGAAAAGTCAAAATGTTAATAATAGTTCCAAGAATTACAATTTTGTAATGAAACTATTTTTTATTAGGCTCCAATATGATTAAGAATTTGAGTAAGGAGTTCAAACGTTTATGTTCCCAAATTTTTGCTTCAAATCAACCTTGGTACATAACCAACTAAGGGCCTCTTCGGTTACTAGAAATGTGGTGAGGAATTATTCTAGCTCATCAAAGGCTATGTAAATTAGGCAAGCAATACGGGTGAGAATTGTTCTAGACAAGCATTCTAGCTCAATCAAACGATGAGGCAAAAATAATCCCAAGTCAATGAAGAATCTTCGTTTCTTGTTTTTGGTGCGCACGTATTTACACACACGCTTATAAGTAAGCAAACAATCTTACAAAGTACTTCTGATTCACCGCAAAAATCTAGATCCAAAATATCATTCTATGAGAATTCAGATCCCTACTAAACATACTTAATTTGGATGAACCAAATGATCTTAATTTGCACGAGAAATTGACCCGGCCTGCTGCCCAATACTCACCTGGACTTCATTAACTACATGCAAAGGCTCTCTTCGTCTCATGTGCGCATGCAGTTCCAAGACTCTAAACTCGCATAGTCGCGTGCAGCGGGCAAACGTCAAACGGGCGCGGCTAGCTTGCTGGTTGATTTGCTACCGTACCACGCCCAAATGGGAAGGACATAAGCACGATGGACGGAAATCGGAAATTTCACAGCCCGGCTAGTTTTCATGCTCCTGACAAAAAAAGCAGCAGGTTTTAAAGAAAGGACGCAGCCGTGCGTTAGACCGTATGCACTCACGCCCAGGCGTCGTCATCAACTCCAGCACCTTCGCCCCCGCCGCCACCCTACCGCAGCGAGCTAGGGTTTCGCCGGAGCTCCACAATCGCGGCCGCGGCCATGGAGCTCCGACAAAACCCTAGCTCGCCACGGCGCCACCTTCCGCTCCGACTTGGCCCAGCCGCCATCCACCACCGCCAGGCCCCCTAAACCATATGTTGGCATCCCCACCGTTTGGGCGGCCTTTTCCCCTAAACTTCTTTTCCTTCTAGGCCCGCCGAAATTTAGGAAGAAAGAAGGAAAAGCTAGCCAGAACCCTAACACAGAGGAGAAGAAGACCTACCTCACCGGATCACCCTAACACAAAGGAGAAGAAGACCTACCTCACCGGATCCGCTATGGCCAAAGTTGTCATGGTCAACGCGAGGAGGCAGTGGGGAGTGGGCACGGGAAGTGGTGGGGCACGGGCTCACCGAAGGAGGTCGCCGTCGGGGAGAGAGTGCACAGAAAGGAGGTTGTCAGGCTCTGCAGGTGAACAAGAGAGAGAGAGGGAGACAGAGGTGGAAGACAACCGTTGCGACACTCGGGGTCGTGCGGTCTCCGTATTCCACGGCCGTGTGGAAATAAGTCAATACCTTAAAGAAAACAAAAATGGCAATATCCATGCTTCACGTTTTATTGTAAAAAGAAATAAAAAATTTAGGCTACAAATAGGTGATTACTAGAAGTCAAACTCAGGTTAAATGCTTCAAAAGTGAGACGTTATTTGTTTCTAACTTCCAAAGAGTTTGATGTTGTCTTAGAGACCTTAAAAATACCAACATGCTTTTGTAAGACAAAAGCATTTTTTAAAAAAACTTCTAGCTTTTGGCTTGGCCTTTAGAAAGTACCAAAATAAAATCAAAAGCTTCCAGAAAGCTAAAAACCAACAAGGCCTAAAGGCCTAAAGCCCTTAACCACATCTTATTCTTAAATCAAAAGCTTCAAGAAATATTGTCTTGATTCCAGATTATTTTTAAAATCGACTAATACGCTGAGGTATTTACAATTATATAGTGCCGTGACCACATCTTATTCTGCTGGAAATCAGCGCGTCGATTTCACAGCCATGAGTGGAAATGTGGAAACCGAACCTTTTCAACATTCACGGGCTCACTCTTATCGGAGCCTGCTTGCTCAAGAGAACTTGGACACGCTTATTCACAAAACTGCGTATTCGGTCATGGTCCTGCACAGGATGAGATAAATTTAAAACATAAATTCGATTCGCAGAAGAGGAGCACATTAATGAACCTCTTCTTACCATTATGTTTCCCATCACGGAATTGGGCGTTCTTAGATGACTTGAATGTTTCCAAGAACTCTCTACCCTTCTGCAGTTCCACCTTCTTCCTTGCCTTGTCCCACTTGTGCTCTGAAGCTAAAATCTCAACGATCCGGGGCAATGCTCTACCAGCAGCATCTGTGTCAAGGAAAGCAAGCCGGCACCTCCTTGCAACAAAGTCCACAGAGGATTCACAGTACTCATAACGAGCACAGTATGCTACTTCAGCTTCCAAAAATGGATATCCATGAGCAAGGCGCTTTCCCAAGCCTTCGTTCTAAAAAAATATTTAAAAACTAAAAATATTATGAATAGCCAAAAGATAGGTATCACATTTTTCAGGCAAACAAATTAGCCATGGGATTCATTTCCATATTGATCATGTATGCGATAATGTGAGTTGTCACACAACAGCCGCACAACATGAAAACATGCCATTTTAATCCATATGGATAATTTACATAAACACCTTAAAGAAAAGTATTCATGGTTCATGCTGACTAGTTTGCGACAGCCAGGGCCCAAGCAATCTTCAATAGTACCACGAGAAATGATACAGGAGAATCATGCAGACACTCATGTCAAAATGAACCTAGCACTATTGATGTGTATACAGTTCTATTGAAACATGGAATTAGATTTATAAGTTTTGGCACATGCACACACAGGAAAATCAGCACTTAGGTCGATGACCCAAGTTCCTAAACAAAGCTGACTCTAAGGAATTTAGGGATGCAAATCAGATTGCTGGATTCCATTTGAGTGGGATTTTTTTTTCTTTTGAAACATTATTTTAGTGGGAATTTTCTAAGACATCAGAATGCATACAATAGGAATCTTGCAAGGTTTTCAAAAATACAGAAATGTGATAACAGAAATGTGACAACAAATAATTACTAGAAAACACCCCACTTCCAGGGACCTGAAGGTTACCTACCTTGCCAGTTGTTGCCTGCGACCACACAAACATTTATACATATCTAAGCTAAACAGAAACAGAGCAACTATGCAATCCCAGCACTGAACACATATATTTTGATCAAAAAATCTGCTAATTTTGACATGGTACAACATGGTGGGTTCTCATATTATAAACTATATTTGCAAACATTATTGTTCGCTTTGGTGAATAACTTCTGGTCCAGAAGGCCAAAACTGATTCAAATTTGACATGTTATTCCATCCTCAAGATGTTACAAAATTCATGGTGTGCTAATTTTATATTTAATTACAATAATCCATTATGTAACCCAGGGAAGAAATTAAGTTTTTGGTTTCAAAAGAACCCACAAATAAACTGCAGTGCATCATTATTTCGATCACAGTCATACTTAATATGCTTACGCAGAACACTGGTTCTTAAACGTGAGGGCTAGGCAATACCAAGACACTTATATGACAAGGCAAGACAACATGAGAAACTGCAAAAAAAAACAGCATGGAGGAGGAATAAGGAAAATAAAAAAAAAAGAGTAAGAACAGGGCTGGTGCAGTCCATATACCCTGTCTCCTAGCATAATCTACCACTCCCTTTCTCCCTCCCTCTATTTCTCTCATCGCCTCTTGCTTGCCAGATCAGTGCTCCCGCCTGCAACTTCCCCTCCCTCTTGGTGCCTCTTGCTTCCTCCCATAACTTCTCCCGGTTCCTTCCCTTTCCTAACTGCTCTGTTCCCTCAAACAGACCACTGCTACCACCCGTTTCCAGATTGACTGTGCCACAGATGACCAAAGCAAGTTTTGTGCCATATACTGCCGCAGAGCCAGCGAGTATGACAGGGACTGCAGGTTGTTGGCCAGGCCAGCTCCTCTCCTGTTCTTCCTCTCTTCTCCCTTCCTAACTCTCTTTTGCTGAACTTTTTTCTGTCACGGTAACTGGGATGCCAGAGTCCCAGCACACCTAATTGCCTAGGTGCGCCTTTAAAACCATGCATATAACATTTTACTCCCCCAGCAGATGAAAAGAAAAATTGTAGCAAGGTCTTTATTTTTTATTTTCCATCCTACTAGAAGAGAGTTCACATAAATAGTGTTACGGAGTCAAAGGAGAACAAACCTGAGCAATAATAGCCACTTGTTCAGCCAAAGTTCCATATGCATGTGACAAATGTTTTGATACAGCACTGTCCATTGCACCTGGAATAATCTTGCCGCCATATGTCTTTTTCATTCGCTTATAATTCTGGGCAAGAACTGTAAAAGAAGCAGGATCCCATCCATATCCACCAACAATATGCAAATTATCAGTCACACAACCATTAGCTGGTTTCAAATTCCCAGACCTGACTGCAGCATTTACAGCATCTTCAGCCATACTGAACAAACAAGCTCATTAGAATTCAACAATGGAATATCTTGTAGTGCACAACATGATCATACACTTGTACAGTCAAACAAACAACATGCACATGAACTTGAATATAGTCCACAAATCTTTTGTGTAAGGGGCTAAGGGCAAATATATCCTAATAGAAAAAAAAACATGTGGTTTTGCCTTAAGCGGCACTGACAGTCAAACTAAAATGAAGTACTGCCAGTAAATTAAATGACACTGATTGTAACATATATTATATATGCTATGCCACTTCAAAGTTGGATTTGGTGCCATAGTTCACTTGTGTTTCCCCATTCTCTTTCACCAATCACCACTCTAAAGTAACCCAAAAACCAGGAGGGAAACAAACTAAGTAATCCTTAGCAAAAATTCTAATTACGTATAAGCAAATCCCAGCTTGACAAATCTTTCCATAAGAGCATGCATCCAGTGCTGGTGGCTTAGTCAGTCAAGCTTGCTGTCCTCAATCTGAGGAGTGCATGGTCACCACGTCCAGCACATGGTGGCTCAGTCCAGCCGGAGGTTTAGTTAGTGAATGGTTAGCGCTTGTGGGATAACCATTGCCAGGAGGAAGACCGGGCAAAGTCGGCGTGGAGGGAGACTAGAGTATTTGGGGGTAATTGGATTGATTGTTCTTCATTCCTTTCCCATCCAGAGATGCCAATCGGCTTACATAGCCTCACAGCTAGCTATTCCACTGACTAAGCTCCTTCACTCACTGGAGTCACTGCTAACCGCTCCTTCACTCACTGCTAGCCATTCACTGCTAACCATTCACTAACTAAACCTCCGGCTGGGCTCAGCCACCATGCGCTGGACATGGTCACCATGCACGCCTCAGATTGAGAACAGCAAGCTTGACTCAGCCACCAGCGCTGAACGCATGCGCCTATGGCAGCCCAACATGACAGGCTCCATCATCATTCTCCCTTCATCTTCTCATGATTTCCTGCAGCCATGAGCAGATGGGACTGTTCCAGACCAGCAAACCCCCTCCCCAGGCACCCTCTTCATGTTTTTTGAGGCCGCGTAACTTTGCGGCACTGCATGAGTTAGCTAAGGTGCAATTCATGCTAGGCACAATGCAGATGAACAAGACAGTGGAGCAATGCAAGCAGGGCAGAGTTTGGCTAGGTACCATGGAAGTGGCAAAGACTAATATAGGCACTGCCAGCGAGGCATACGATATCTAGATGGTAATTTATTCTCAGAAAAATAACATGAAGCAGTCTTGTTTCTGCTTCATAGTCAAGCTATACTAATTTTCATAAATCATAATTTTCATCTGTATATGACAATGCAGTCCAACATGACTGTAGCTGTAGGCATATCTTAACTTTTTGATATGGCTAGATTGGTGGCTGGCTGGGTTAGGGAATGATATACGCAGAGATATACTGCACTCGCCCTTGAAAAGAGGCTCGGAGTTCTTACGTTTATTATTTCTGCTTCATTACAACCAATCTGTCAAACTCTATAAGTAGAGCTTGTGCTGCCAAACTTGTTACGTATCCTCTCACAACTAATCTGAAACAAACTCTGAAATGGGTCAAACAAACTCTAACAACTTAACTAGCCACTTGTGAATGCCAGTTCCTTCTAGTGGCGCGCATTCGTCTCTCACCAACAAATGTGTCCCCAACACTTTTCTTTTTTAGAAAAATAGGCCAATAAGTAAATTAGCAACGCTGAAAGCTTGACCAGGTCAAGCCAGTTTCATCTATCAATAAATTATAGTAGCAATTAGGTAGGTCTTACCTCCTAAAGGTTGTCCATTTTCCACCAGTAATTGTAATTAGCCCCGGGTAGTCTTCAAATACAACATGATCACGAGAAATATTCTCAGTATTCTTTGCAGATGGATCTGTGGCCAAAGGACGTATACCACTCCAGGCAGAAAGAACATCTGAACGCCTAACCTGATGAATGAAGACATTAATGTTATATTTGTAGAATTGTAGAGTCAATATTTCTCCAATTGTGCTAGAAAATATGATTCAAATTACAGTCTCACAAAGTACTTTTTAGAATGAAACTAAAAAGAACTGCACAGTAGATTATTGACACACTTCAAATGGGGGTTAAAGGTAGATCATCACAATATAAAAGAAGATTTAAAGTATGTAATCATTTTGATCCCATTGGATTCCAACAGCATGTTGACATAAATGGTTAGTAATTAGCAACAGCCTTTTTTTCTCAAACAGTATTAGCAACAAAGGGGTCATTAAATGTTTCTTCCTCTAAAATGGTTCATTTAACAAAATACTAAGTTGATGAGGAGGTTGATATAGAATGTGGGATTTCATTACATGCAGATTGCCAAATTAACTTCCCTTCTAGAAGCATCCGATAGAATAGCTCTTTACTAATCTAACATACAGGGGGAGAACATACTAGCATAGTGATGCAGCATCCTCATAATACTTGAAGTGGACTGCCACCCACATATTCATGCAGTAAACTCAACATACTGAAATGTGTTTTGACTTCATAAAGCACACACAACTGAATTGAGTTTAAAATAGCAAACAAAATGTTCCATCTCCAGTTTTGCAACCAAGATGAAAATGTGAAACAACACTACAATAACAAAAGAACTTTACAGTATTATTTTAGCACATGAAAAGAAAAGGATAGCATATATGCAAACATACCTGAACATTAAGATAGTCAGAGATTGCATCCAATATGAACTGTATTTCATCCTCATGCGGTTCAGGAAGCATTGTTATTGCTGTGCTAGAATCAGTTGTTCCTGCAACGGTCCTTCCTAACCATGGCAACATAAATACAACTCTACCATCCTTAGTTTTAGGGACAATTAGCCCCATCCCTTCGGGGGAGTAGTAATCAGGAAGTACAATGTGCACTCCACTACTAGGACAGATCATAGGTACTACGTTACTGTTAGCCATCTTCCTCACAGAGTCACAGAATGGTCCTGCTGCATTAACAATCACCTTTGCAAAGGTTTCAAACTCCTTACCTGACACATATTTGCAAGCATTAGATGACAATTCGGGTAATCTTTGTTGTGGTTTTGTTTCTTATGGTAATGGAATTCAGGTTTCCCATCGTGCAAGCATCAAGTTCAAATAATATGTGACCACACAAGGACTATATCCCAGTTACATAAGCAACAATACTCTACACAGTATTGCAGTATTAAAACACCAAGTGGATGACACCATCAATTTCACATAACATGTGGCAACCAACAAAACAGAATCATATGCCAAAATATGTAGTATGACCAAAATATTCTCAACTTGGTAATCCACAATTTCACACACAATGACATGTTGCTACAGTAAAAAATGAGAAGGTTTTTTTTTCAAGGACAACTTTTCCCTGGGTTTCAATATTTCATTTTGGTTCTTCATCTCCAAAACCAGATCCAACTCTCAGAACAAGTTCAAATTACATCCAAGAATTTTGTTTTTCTCCTTTTGGGTGGTTTTGGGTGACATGAGAGCCACATCAGTCCTTTTTCTATGTAGTGGCCATCATCCGCAGACATAAATGATTACTGTCAACATGTTAACATATTGCAGAATGATCTTTTAACTAAATGAAAAGCACAAAATTATAGAAGTGTTAAATACACATCCATACTTGTAATAAAAAAATCTACATATTTTTGAGAAAAAAATATCAGCATCTTAATTTTTCAGAACTATTGTATTCAAGTAACAATAGATTAAGGATGACGAACTGTTCATGATTACTGATTTGAGGCTCCTAACAATGAACTGAATAGTAAGTTAGGCTAATGGGTGTTGGAAGGCCAGTATCTAATCTAAAGCTTAAAACAAAGATAAGCAGAAGAGAAAAATCAATAGGCGAACGGAGTTTCGTCTGAAGTTTCCATTCCCGAAGGGAGGTGAATTATTGTCCACAATTTCAATTGCCTACCTAAAAAATCCTTAAGAAAGAAAGCGCAAAGTGACCCTTTGTTTCAAATTTCTATTAAATATAATAATGCTAACATCAACAAACAAAGAAATTAACTAAAGCAATAACTCATTTCAAAAGAAAATGCAGTAATTTCAAACGTCATCCTTAAACCAACTTCATATAGACATCTTAAGGTGCAAGAATTTCTTGAGAGATCAGAACTATATATATTGTTAAAATAGTAACACATAACACATGTAATTTAAATTTCCATAAATGATAGTATCAACAGATTGTCAGCTAACTCCTAAACAGTTGGAGAAAGTTACTAAACTGGTCACTTAATAGCCCTGAGTCAATAACCATCATAAGAATAAAAACTCAGTAGTGATATATGATGGTAAAAAAAAACATTAAGTAACCATACAAGGCAGAAGTTTCACAGCTCTAAAGTTTGTTGTCAAATTAAATGCCTCCATCCAGAACCCAGAATGAAATAACATAATTAATACTTAAAACATATCAAATTCTGAACAAGAACAAATACTGCAGAAGCATTCAGAATATATTTCATCATCCACAAACATGCATCTACCTACTCAACTTCCTTGCTATTTATATGCTTAGTTGTTGTCATTGTACGGATACCTAATTACCTCACTATCTCATATATGCGATAAAAGATTTTTCTGGTAGATCACAAAGAGTTTAGTGATGCGTAGCTTCCAACACAAGCTTATACAAGTTATTTAGCCTACACAGAAAAGCAAGTATAACCTGAAATTAGAAAGTGCTCTAATAATTTATTTAATTAATTTTTAGTTACATATTTATAGCATTCAGAAATACTAATATACAAACAATGGCATTAGAAACTTGAAAGACTGTCTGTATTCATCAGTTAAGTATGGAGGAAAGATACACATGACTATCAAAGAAAACAGATAACTTGAACCACTCTCTAGATGGTTATTTTATATAGCGGGAAAGATAGGACATACTTTATTCTACCTGATAGTGTGTCACGGATGCGTGCACCAATGATTCTCTCTCCCGATTCATCTTTAATGAGGGAGACCACTTCAGCATAATTGAGAACAGCTGAACCAACAACTGCAGCAGTGCATGCCAACCCCACATTCAGCCGAGAGTCATTCATTTGACCATCATAGTACACAACTGTTCCTCTTAGGCTACGATCATGGCTATTTTTTGCAAGGGTTGGGAAAAGCTCAACTGATTCATCTACAGAATAATATCGTGACAAATGTAGTAGCCTTCTTCCAGCAACAAGATCATAAAACTTCAAACCGAACCAGTAGTATACAACCTCAAACCAGTTAAAGCAAGGAGTCATGCATGGCAAAGCATGGCACAAATGAGGAGCATTCTCAATAACCTGCTTGCGTTCCTTAAGTGCGTGAAAAACAAGTTTCAGCTGCCCGTAATCAAGATTGAACACTGCCTTCTCCAAGTAGCGTACGCCTATACAAATTGAATTGCAATATAATAAGGGGCAACGATAAATTAAGTTTTCAATCCCAAAAAGGCACAAAAACTGGAGCAGGTATTTCTTGTTTTTAATTTAATCAAGCCTTTTCTGTGCCACAAAGTATTTTTTAAAATTACAAAGTTTTTACCTAATCTTTATAATTTAAAGATACTTCCTCAACGCCAAATAAAATGCTGCTCTCCTAGGCTATGTTCCCTTTGTTAGCCGCTGAACTCGAACTCTAGGAATCAGTAGAGTTGAACTCTCATGGAGAGGATGACAATTGGGAGTTGGGGCAAATTTTCTTGTTATTTTTCTCACATCATGCTGCCATACCAACCTGAAGGGTTGGGGATACAAATATATAGGGCTGCTAACCAGCCAAGCACAACCTAGGTGTTGTCCTAGATGTTAGTCTAGATGCTAGTCAAGATGCTGTCCTACAGATGCTAACAGCCCAGTCAAGATGCTGTCCTATAGATGTTGTCCTAAAGATGCTAACAGCCCAGTCAAGGGTGATGTTCTTGATGCTGTCCTTGAGAGGCAGCTGTTGTCCTGAACAGGCAGCAGCAGCACCATGTGTTGCAGCCCCCCCCCCCCCACCAGACAGAGACTTATCCATCAATCTCCCCCTAAGTCTTGTGTGGCTCCTTGTGGGGAATCTGAGCCATCCCAATCCTGGTGCGGAACTCTTGGAACTTGACCCGCCCAAGTGACTTGGTCAGGAAGTTGGCAAGCTGGTCTTGGGTGTTGATGTAGTCGGCCCGGACACTCCCTTCGTCCAGGCAGCTTCTGATGAAGTGGTACCTCACCCGGATGTGCTTGCTGCGCTCATGGAAAACAGGGTTCTTCGCCAAGGCCAAGGTGGACTTGCTGTCCACCTTGAGCTCCACTGACTCTACGTCTCTGCCAAGGAGATCGCCGAGTAGCCGAGCCAGCCACAGAGCCTGTGTGGAAGCGGTAGTGGCTGCAATGTACTCTGCCTCGCAGCTGGACAGAGCCACTACCTGCTGCTTGATTGACTGCCAGCTGATCAGACACTTGCCAAGGAAGAACAGCGTCCCGCTGGTGCTCTTGCTCGTGTCGATGTCGCCGGCGTGGTCACTGTCGTTGTACTCGATGAAGTGCGCCGCGCCGGGGCACCTCGGGTAGTGCAAGCCGTAGTCGGAGGTGCCCGCGACGTAGCAAAGGATCCTCTTCACGGCCTGCTGGTGTTCCGTCGTTGGTCGTTGCATGAACCGGCTGACAGCCGACGGCGAACGCCAAGTCCGGTCGCGTGTGGACAAGGTAGCGAAGGCTGCCCACAATGCGCCGGTAGTGCGTCGCGTCAACCTCCTCCGCCGTACTCTCACGACTCAGCTTCAGCCCCTCCTCCATAGGAGTGTGGGCTGGGATGCAGTCGGTGAGGCCGCCTAGCTCCACGATGCGCTTGGCGTAGGCAGTCTGGCGAAGGGAGATGCCGGAGCTATCCTGGTGGACCTCGATCCCAAGGTAGAAAGAGAGAGGCCCGAGGTCGCTCATCTAGAAGGTGGCCTTCATCTCCATCTTGAATGCCTCGATCTCCTCCTTCTTGGTACCGGTGATCACAAGGTCGACGACGTAGACGCCTACCAGCAGGGCATTGCCTCCCTTGCCCCGCCGGTAGACCGCGGCCTCGTGAGCACTCTGTTGGAATCCCATTTGTTTGAGGGTGGAGCCCAGCTTGGCGTTCCAAGCTCGCGGTGCCTGCCGCAAGCCGTAGAGGGCCTTGCGCAGGTGGAGGACCTTGCTCTCTTTGCCGGGGATAATGAATCCCGGCGGCTGGCGGACGTAGACCTCCTCCTTCAAGTTGCCGTTGAGAAAGGCAGACTTGACGTCCATGTGGTGGACGTGCCAACCCTCCTGGACTGCGAGAGCGAGGAGGAGGCGCACGGACTCCATCCGGGCAACAGGCGCGAAGGTGTCGTCGAAGTCGACTCCCTCCTGCTGGACGAAGCCACGTGCCACGAGACGTGCCTTGTGCTTGATCACCTCTCCAGCCTCGTCTTTCTTGAGCTTGAAGACCCACTTGAGAGAGATGGCGCGGTGGCCGGCTGGAAGGTCGGCCAACTCCCACGTCTTGTTCCGCTCGACAGCGTCCAACTCCTCCTGCATCGCGGCACGCCATGCCGCGTCTCTCTCCGCCTCAGCGAAGGAACGAGGCTCGCCGTCGTCCTGTGCAAGGTGCAGCTCCGCCTCGAAGTTGCGTTGCGCCGGTTCAGGAACCGACTGCTCGCCGAGGAGGTTGTCCATGGTACGGTAACGTAGAGGCTCGCCGCCGTGGTAGACGTCGATGCGATCCTCGTCGTTGGACAGCGGAGTGGCGAACTCCACCGTGCGCTGTTCGTCGTGGGCCGAAGCTACCGGCGCCGAGCCTGAAGCAGTAGGTGCTGGTGTAGGTGAGCGAGGCGTGGCGGGCGGTGCTGGCGGTGGACTCGCCGGAGCCTGTGGACTTGCCGGAGCTGGTGGTGGCGGCGAACGAGGGGTTGAGGTAGGCGAGCTCGGTGAAGATGAGCTGCTAGCTCCCCCCGCTCCCTTGAAGTGGACATAGTCGACGACGAAATCGCTAATCGTCGGAGTCGAACCGTCGTCCACCATCTTACCCCATGTCCAGCTTCGCCCTTCGTCGAACACGACATCGCGCGTGATGTGCACTCGCTGTGTCACAGGGTCGAGGACGCGGTAGGCCTTGGCACCCTCCGCGTAACCGATGAAGACCCCTGGCGTACTCCGGTCGTCGAGCTTGCTGACGTGGTTGAGCTCCTTGACGAAGACCAGGCAGCCGAAGACGCGAAGGTGGCTCGCCGAGGGCTTGCGCCCATGCAAGGCCTCGTATGGCGTCTTGCCGTCTAGGGCCTTGGTGGGGGAGCGGTTCAGCAAGTGAACGGCAGTCATCACCGCCTCACCCCAGTAGATCGCCAACATCCCTCTCTGCTTGAGGAGGGCACGGGCGGTGGCCACCACTGTCTGGTTGCGGCGCTCAACAACGTCGTTCTGCTGCGGAGTGTACGGCGCGGAGAAGTGGCGGTGGATCCCTCATCGGCGCAGTGCGCCGCGAACTCGGCCGCCGTGAACTCGCCGCCGTTGTCCGTGCGTAGGACCCGAAGCTTGCGTCCGCACTCCGCCTCTGCAGCAACTTGAAGGCGCTTGATGGAGTCCGCCGCGGCTGCCTTGACGTCGAGCAGGACAGCCCACATGTAGCGGAACATGTCGTCGACGAGGAGGAAGTAGCGCCGACCTCCAGGTGTAGCCGGTGTCACGGGGCCACAGAGGTCACCGTGTAGGAGCTCCAGGTTCTCCTTGGCACGGAAGCTTGCCTGACGAGGGAACGGGAGCCGCCGCAGCTTGGTGAGGACGCAGGTGTCGCAGAACTGCTCCACATGGTCGACGTGCGGCATGCCCCGCACCATCGCCTTGCTGCCGAGCTGCCTCAGGGCCTCAAAGTTGAGGTGCCCAAAGCGCTCGTGCCACCTCCAAGCATCGTCGTCGCGGCGGGCTGCAAGACAGAGAGGTTGCGCCACCTGTGCGTTAAGGACGTAGAGGCGGTTGCTCCTGTTAACCTTGACAAGGAGCCGGTGTCGATGATCCCAGATGCGCAGCACCCCGTGCTCGATCTCCACGCGCGATCCGGTCTCATCCAGCTGTCCTAAGCTGATGATGGAGTTCCTCAACGCGGGGATGTAGTAGACACCGGTGAGCAGCCTGTGCTCACCAGTCTTGGCGACGAAGACGACGGAGCCGACGCCTTTGATCTCCACGGCGGAGGCGTCCCCGAACTTGACGGTGCCTCGGGCGCCTGAGTCGAGCTCGAAGAAGAACTCCCGCCGCCCGGTCATGTGGTGGGTAGCGCCGGTGTCGAGGCACCACCCATCGGTCTTGTCGTTGCCAGAACTGTCACCGAGGAGGGCATGTGCTTTTGGCTCGTCAAGGTGGAGGAGAGCCGCTGCGACTGGTGCCGCTGGAGGTAGTTCTATGCTCGCATGAGCAATGAACAAAGTCGGCTGCTCCTCCTCCTCCGCTTGTGCGACGTGGGCTTGGGCGCGTCGTGGCTGTCGGCACTCCTTGGTCCAATGACCAAGTTTGCCGCAGTTGAAGCAAGGTTCGTCTCGTGGCGGCTTTTGCTTGCCGGCGGCGCCGCCGTGGGCGCCTCCACGGTCGTCGCCCTCGGCACGTCCTCGCGCCCCTGCCTAAGCGGCTTTGCGCGGCTTGCCGCGCTTGCGACCGTCCATCGTGGAAGAAGGCTCCCCCTTCTTCCTGTCACCTTGGCCGGCAGCCCACTGCTCCCGAGTGAGAAGGAGCTTCCCACCAATGGTGACGGGTCCCGAGGAGCGCTGTGGCTCATCGCTGTCAACGACCTTGAGGCGACCCAACGCCTCCTCGATCGTCATCGTGGAGAGGTCCAGCAGAGACTCGATTGAGCGAGCCATCTGCTTGTACTTGTCGGGGACGCAGCGGAAAAGCTTCTCCACAGCTCTCTCTTCACCGTAGGTGTCGTCACCGAACTGCACCATTTTCTGCAACAGAGTGTTGAGACGGAGAGCAAAGTCATCGACGTCCTCACCTGGCTTGAAGGCCAGGTTCTCCCACTCCTTGCGTAGTGCCTGCAAGGTAGACTTGCGAGCACGGTCAGTGCCAATGCGTGTTGCAGCGATGGCATCCCAAGCCTCCTTGGCAGTCCGCTTGCTGGTAAGCGAAAACTGCATCTCGGGCGGGACTGCAGCAATGAGAGCATCCAGCGCCCGTCGATCTTGGTTGTAGTCAACGTCGCCGTACCGGACTGCATCCCACATATGCCGCACTTGGAGCCTTACCCTCATCACCGCAGCCCACTCGACGTAGTTGGTCTTGGTGAGGGTAGGCCACCCGCCGCCGGGGGCGAAATCCCTGACAACAGCCTGGTATTCGTGGTGACCACGATACTGAACCGGGGAGAGAGAGCCGCGTCGCCTGTGAAGGCCGCGCTCTCTGTCGTCCCGTATGTCGCCGTCGTGCGCTCCTCCTCCAGGAGAGCCACCGTCGTGGTTGCCTCCTCCAGGAGCGCCACCGGCACGCCTGCGCCTGTCTGGGCTGCCACCACGCTCATGAGCGTGTGCGGCTGCCCACTGCGCAGCTCATCCTCGTGGTGCCTCCCTTTCCAGCAGCTCGAGGTCTGCATCAGCGATGTCATCGACAGCGATGGAGCTGCCGTTGCTGCTGCGCAGAGCCTCGACCTCTGCTACTGTTGCACGCGCTGCAGCTGCTGCTGCCGCTGCTTCCGCCTCCGCTTTGGCTGCTGCAGCTCTGCCGCTGCCAGCCTCGACGCTATTGCCGCTGCAGCAGCAGTCTCCTTGGCCGCTCGCTCGCGTTCCTCTGCCGCAGCGAGCTCGGCCGCCTGCCGCCGCTGTGTGCTCGAGGTGACCGAGCGCTGAGACTGTCCTGCAGACATGGCACACCAGCGAGGTGATGAGGACATCCTCCATTATTACCCGTTGGCAAAGACGCAACAAATAATGGGCCAAGTGGCCCAGTTGTAGTCGGGCGGCGACCGTGTGAGCCTCTGAATAATCCCACCTTGCTTAGCTTGGGAGGAGGAAGCCACCTTAAAAGGGAGAGTAACCCTTCCCCTATCAGACTAGTCTTTTAGGGAGAGTGGGCCTTTCTCCGAGTGGGTGTGCCTAAGAACTGTTGGGGTCCGGGCAACCTCAATTTATCGGGCCTCGGCCAACCCTACCTGGGCCGGATGTATCATTTGGTATCAGAGCTGAGCCCTTGTTTAAGGGGGTGGGAATGATGAGGACATCCTCCATTATTACCCGTTGGCAAAGACGCAACAAATAATGGGCCAAGTGGCCCAGTTGTAGTCGGGCGGCGACCGTGTGAGCCTCTGAATAATCCCACCTTGCTTAGCTTGGGAGGAGGAAGCCACCTTAAAAGGGAGAGTAACCCTTCCCCTATCAGACTAGTCTTTTAGGGAGAGTGGGCCTTTCTCCGAGTGGGTGTGCCTAAGAACTGTTGGGGTCCGGGCAACCTCAATTTATCGGGCCTCGGCCAACCCTACCTGGGCCGGATGTATCACGAGGGGCTGCTGCGTGGAGAGGGAACAGCTTCTGACGAGCTGCTGCTTGTCTGAACAGAGGGGGAAGCTTGAACAGAGGCAGCCGGAGCTGCTGCTGCTCCTAGCTGTGGCTGCTGCAAGGTTGGGAGTGAGGCTGGAGAAGGAGTTGAGCAGGAGATGCTCAGGCTATAGGAAATTGCGGCTTTGATACCACTTGTTAGCCGCTGAACTCGAACTCTAGGAATCAGTAGGAGTTGAACTCTCATGGAGAGGATGACAATTGGGAGTTGGGGCAATTTTTCTTGTTATTTTTCTCACACCATACTGCCATACCAACCTGAAGGGTTTGGAGATACAAATATATAGGGTTGCTAACCAGCCAAGCACAACCTAGGTGTTGTCCTAGATGCTAGTCTAGATGCTAGTCAAGATGATGTCCTACAAATGCTAACAGCCCAGTCAAGATGTTGTCCTATAGATGTTGTCCTAAAGATGCTAACAGCCCAGTCAAGGGTGATGTTCTTGATGTTGTCCTTGAGAGGCAGCTGCAGCAGCACCATGTGTTACAGCCCCCCACCAGACAGAGACTTATCCATCACCCTTTACTTTTTTTCCCTCATTTTTTTCTTTTCTTTTCACAGGCGCACACAGCAGAGCGCATGTACTGTGCTAATATGTTCATCCATGCATTTGTTTCAAGCTATCCATCTATCTGCAAATGATGTTACTATGGCAGAAAGCAGAATAAATTTATTGCATCAGTATTCAGTAAGAGGGGACACAAGAGCAAGACATCTTCACAGTAACAGGGAGAAGATTAACCTTATATTTTCGCTAGGTCAAAGTTAAGAGAAAATTAGACATAGTTATAGTTGGCACAGTATAGCAAGTGAAAAACAACTATTTTAGGAACCTTGGAAAAGGTTTTGGTTTGACCATCAAATCGACATGAAAAGGTCACAAAAAAGTAACCTTAAGAAACATTATTATCAAATGCAATGCTAAGTTCCTTTTCGGTTCTCCTAGCTCATTTTGAAATTATACTGGCATAACTGAAATTACACAGGTTCCTAGACTGGCATAAACATATTAGAAGTAAGAGTAATAACTAATAAGTTTGCATTGCTCAAACACATAGTGAAGCCAGAGCTTGCTAAGAGCAAGCATTGTGCCACTAGCAAAGCAGTGCAATGCCATCGTAGAACAACTATTTCCTAAAAAAAATCAACAGCTCAATTTGGTCATGTAACCAGACAATAAATGTGTGCTATTAAGATAGTGCATAGCGCTACCAAGCCTAACATACGGAGCATCAAAGAGAGAACATTAGCTTCACCAAACTGCTACAGAATGGGTCTTTCACTCTTGGTCAGACTGCTAACTGTGGTGTTCTAACAAAGGATTCGTAGGAGCCAAATTTTGGGAAAAGCACAAAAAAGGGGATTTCCGTAAGTCCCAGGGTTTGCAGAAGGCCACGCACCGCCATGGATAAGTTTGGTGGATCGGGAGGAGGTTCCAGAAGAGAAGTCCTCGCGCTCCACGAGGCCTACCCGGAGCCCGCGGGTGGCGGCATCGAGCGCGACGCCGCATCCGGTGGCGCCACCGCCAACGACGAGCACGTCTAGGGGCTCACCGGGGGTGGACCCCGCCAGCGCCGCTCGCTGCGCGTCTCGCGGGGGCGGCGCGGCCCCCGGCTGTGCAACGCGCTGCCTGGCCGCGTCGAGGGCGGCGGCTGAGGGGTCAGAGGCGGCCGCCGATGAGGCCGCGAGGGCAGCGGCGAGGGCGGAGGAGGCAACTAGGGCGGCGCCGGCGCGGCGGAGGCGCCACGTGGCCATGTCGGCGCCTGACGCGTTGGTCTGCTTGGATTGTTCCGGTGGGGGATCAAGACTCGCACCGGCGGGCGGAAGTTGGAAGGAAAGCGGGAGTATAGGTAGCGATGGATTTTGTTTGTTCCTGATCCCCGCAAAGTTGGGAGGGGAAGCGCGTTTGCCCTTTACCGACCCGACCACGGTCTCTTCCCAAGCTGTTGTTTTCTTCTCGCCTCAAATTTCCAATACAAGTTGTTGCACAATTGCTCTCTCCAAAGATATCGTCTTGACAAGGTTTGATCAAACATTAAAAATATAAATCATGAATAACTTTTAAATTATTGAGTTTAAAAATATAAAAATCATACAAATAAATTTGTCTTAGAATATATTTTCATAAAAATATACATATATCATTTTCAAATAATATTTTTTATAGAAACATGAAGTCAAAGTCATGTTTTGGAGGGTGTGTAGTTATCCAAAAACAACTTTTTTTATAATATGAAGGAGTACGTGAACTTATACACATATGCTAGTGAGTACATAAGATAGTGTTTGGTTGGAAGAACAAAGTAGGACAGGATGGTCTCATGACGAGTTGTGTTTGGTTGAGGAGCGAGCAGGGGTGAGGACGTGTTGACACAAAAAGCGTCGGATCTGCGAACAGCTCGGGCTTATACCCGAATTCGATATCCAAGGTGTGTCAGTCGATTTGACCAGTTAATCGACAAGGACAATAACTAGAACAAAATTGAACGAGACGACAGCGATTCACCCGGACGTCAAAGCTCAGATTGCTCAAAACGCGGAACTCGCGAGGTTGACGGAGGTCGTGTAGATGCAGCCCGTCGAGACATCGTAAGAACTCGTAGATGACCTAGAACTAATGCGATAAAAGTAGATTTGCTGAAAAAAGTAGACGAAAATAATAGATGTATTTGATTGATTGTATCTCTTTTCACGCCACCCTTAGGTACATATTTATACTCCAGCAGGAGTTGTAAACAGACACGACTCATACCTAAACAAAACTCCTATTTTAAAAGAAATAAAACGACTCGTGTAAGAGTCGAACTCAAACAATGATAATAATACTGGTATAAAATCACCAGTTTCCTTATCCGTTTTCCTTACGATGAAACCTTCCATCGGCAGATTCCTTCCAATCTGCAACCTTCCTTTTATTGTAATCGGTAACTTTCTGCTGACGTTAACCACATCCACCTGTGGCAGAACCGCTCAAATTATAAGAGATCAAGTACCAAAGTAGCTGATTTAACGACCCCTTTAAACACTTGAGCCCATATAATCTCGGTAGTCCGGAAATCTCGAAGGATTTCTAACAATCATATCTCCAACCAAGATCGCGCAAACTTAGGTATGCACATTCGTACGAACCAACAATTAAACGAAATATTTGAAGTACGAAATAAAGTTATTACAACGCTTTGTCTCAAATAAAGTAGTACTCACGCCACAACACATGTGGCCAAATGAAACATTGTTTTGAACTCAACCCAAAGTCTTACTCCACGCAAATACCATACTAGATAGGGGTGCCCACGAGACCTCGTCCATCAACAGCAAAAGATGAGCTCGTAGAAGACCTTGCCCAAAGCCTACTCCTCTTCTCCTTCGACGAGATAGAGACAGTGCTTACAATAGCCAAAGTATACTTGACCATCTGCAACAAACGGGATAAACCCTGAGTACAGGAATGTACTCAGCTAGACTTACCCGTCTAACTGAAAATAAAGACTCCAAGGATATGCATGGCTATTTAGGTGGATCGGGATAAACTTTGCTTTTGCGGAAACGCGAGAAAGATGAAACAACTAAGATTACTAGAGTGCAGCCATTTTTCATCCTATTATATATCTCTAAGTTTTGCACCTGTACTAGAGCACTCACTTGATCTAATCAAACAATAAGATAAAACCATATCATATTTAACCATCATCGATGTTGCATGGAGTTGTACCGTGGTGAAGCTCAGCATAATCCCCCACTATCCGGTGGGAGGCGGCGACTCGAATCGATATACAACCAACTGACAAGATTACCTTTAACACACGCCCACACTTTCCCCGTCGGGTCCATGCATTGGGTTACCGCTCAACACTGCCTAGGTAGTAACGTCGCGAGCTCAGCGTAATCCATCCAATTGGAGAAATCAGTTGGCCACCACGGGGCAGGTCGTATCTCTAAACTAGAGGGAGCCAAAAGTAGACTGAGAGTTGGCCCGGACAGTGTTTACTCGGCTTCGGGGTCGAAACTCACATTCTTCAAAAATTACTTATATATTTTTAACAGATAGATATACATTTAGAGATTCTAACACAATTTATTTCACCATTTTAGGATTTACCAAACTCCAGATATGAAATAAACAAGCATTAACACATTTTCTAAAAATAGGAAAAAGGAAAAGCATCACTGTATTCGGCCCATGGTGAAGTGCGTGGGCTCGACCCAGTGCATGTGAGAGGTTGGGCTGACAGGTGGGACCCCGTGGTCAACTCGGGTCCACATGGCAGTGAGCGCGGGGCAGAGCAACAGCGCTGACCGGCGCGTTCTCACCGGCGGCGAGCTCGTCGGTGGCGGTGCGGTGATTGGCGTGCTCGGGGTGACGACGCGAAGCGTCTGGTGGTGTTGGATGAACGAGCGCGGCCGTGAAAATGGTCGGCGACGTGCGGTGGCGGTGTGGTGCGGCGGTGCGACGCGGCGAGGCTCTCACCGGTGTAGTGTTGCCCGGCGAGTGGGTGCGTGAGCACCACGGTGATGCGGTGAGTGTAGCGCAAGTGTTGGTTGGGCCGGAGGACCTCCGAGGAGGTCCGGCCACGTGCGAGCTCCGCGGTGGCGGCAATGGCGCACGACCAACAGTGTTGTGTCGTTTCAGGGCGAGCTAGGGCTAGCGGAAGGGTGTTCTCATCTCTACTACCTCTGGTGAAGCTTCCACGAAGATGGAGGCAACAAAAGCGGGTCGGAGAGGGGTGAACGGAGTTTGGTCGTTGCGGTGGCGACTGCGCAACGAGGAACGGCGACGGTGTTCCGGCGTGAGCGAGGCTCAGTTGGCTAAGGCGAGGCGAGCAGGGCGTGTGCGAGGCTCGGTGGCTATTGCCCATCTTGGAGAGAAGAGTGGCATTCATGCCCCTCTTGAAGCTGACGATCTTCTTCATGTCTGTGTTGACGAAGTCAGGAGCATAGCGGGCTAAGCGGTTGAAGCTGGCGAGGTACTCTGTCACTGACCTGGTACCCTGAGCAAGCCTCATGAACTCAGTGAGCTTCATCTCCATCACTCCATCAGGGATGTAGTGACGGCGCATAGCAGTGGAGAACAGTTCCCAGGTAACCGCGGTACCGACAGACAAGTTGTCACGATATTGGGACCACCAGATACTCGCTGGTCCTTACAGTCTGTGCGCGGCATACTCTCTACCTTTAGCTCCTCCGTCAGGCCCAAAAGAAGACACTTCTTGAACTGAGATACATGGAACACTGGAAAGATAGCACTCATTTCCGGGGGTAACTGCACTTGGTAAGCTACCTTGCCTTTCTTGGCAATGATCCGATAAGGTCCAACATATCGGGGTGCTAACTTCTTCTTAATTCCAAAACGACGGACACCTCTCTTGGGTGATACCTTAAGATACACATAGTCACCAACTTGAAAGTCCAAAGGTCTCCTCCTTTGATCTGTGTACCCTTTATGTCGAGACTCAGCTGCCTTGATATGCTGTTGAATAGTGCGGACTATATCTTTTGCCTCCTTCACATAATCTGTACCATAGAATCCCTTGTCTCCTAATTCAATCCAATTGACAGGGGTTCTGCACTTTCGTCCGTACAAAGCATCGAATGGTGCCATCTTAATGCTTTCTTGGTAACTATTGTTATACGAGAACTCTGCCAAAGGTAACCATTTCTCCCAAGATCCTTTTATTGACACAACACATGCTCTCAACATGTCTCCCAACACTTGATTCACTCTTTCCGTTTGACCATCTGTCTGAGGGTGATAAGCTGAGCTTCGAATTAACTTCGTTCCCAACTCTTTGTGCAACTGTTCCCAAAAACGAGCGATGAACTAAGATCCTCTGTCCGATATGATGGTTTTGGGGATACCGTGTAACCTTAAGATATTCTGAACATATAACTCTGCATACTGATGCGGTTGATGGGTAACCTTGACTGGTATGAAGTGAGCTACCTTGGTTAAGCGATCAACGATAACCCACATTAAGTCATTCCCTTTGGAAGTGGTAGGTACCCCTGTAATAAAGTCCATACTGATATCTTCCCACTTCCACTCAGGTATAGAGAGAGGTTGTAGAAAACCGGCAGGTTTCATGTGTACGGCCTTAATGCGACAACATGTATCACACTTTGCGACATACTCCGCAATGTCCAATTTCATCTTAGACCACCAATACTTTGTCCTGAGGTCATGATACATCTTGCTACTGCCAGGGTGAATCGATAACTTAGAGTTATGTGCTTCATTGAGAATCCTATCTCGCAGAGACTAATCTTTAGGAACTACCAAACGTTGATTGAACCATAGGACTCCCTTATAATCCACTTTGAAATTTAGAGACTCACTGGTTTCCAACCTTTGTTTGGTTTGCATAAACTCTTTGTCTGATTTCTATCCCTCAATAATATCACTATCCAAGGTGCATTGGATAACAATATTATTTAGGACTACGGGGTGCATTAGATCAAATCCATCTTCTAACAGGGGTTGCAACAAGTTGCAATGAGATTTGCGGCTCAAAGCATCTGCTACAACATTTGCTTTTCCAGGATGGTAGTGCACTTCCAAGTTATAATCCTTGATTAACTCTAGCCATCTCCGCTGTCTCATATTCAATTCAGACTGGGTAAACAAGTACTTCAAGCTCTTATGGTCCGTGAAGATGTGACACAAGTTACCCATTAGATAATGTCTCCATATCTTTAAAGCATGCACAACTACTGCTAACTCCAAGTCATGTGTCGGGTAGTTCTCCTCATCAGGATGAAGTTGTCGTGAGGCATAAGCAATGACTTTTCCATTTTGCATTAACACACAACCCAAACCAATGGTTGATGCATCACAAAACACATCAAAAGGTTCCTCCAAGTTTGGTTGCGTTAAAACTGGTGCAGTTGTTAACAGTGTCCGCAAGGTATGGAACGTTGTTTCACATTCTAGGCTCCATTCAAACTTCTTATTTTTCTGAGTTAACCTTGTCATAGGTTTAGCTATCTTGGAGAAGTCCGGGATAAAACAATGGTAGTATCCGGCCAATCCTAAAAAGCTACGAACCTCATGCACATTTACAGGTGCTTTCCAATTCATGACTTCTTGCACTTTCGAGGGATCTACTGATATACCTTCTCCTAACAAGATGTGACCCAGAAAAGGCACTTTAGTCAACCAAAACTCACACTTGTTGAACTTAGCATAAAGCTTATGCTCCCTTAACCGTTTCATCACTATCCTCAAGTGTTCGACATGGTCCCTCTCATTCTCCAATATACCAAAATGTCATCGATGAAGACCACAACAAACTTATCCAACTCTTGCATGAACACAAAGTTTATTAGGTACATAAAATGCGTAGGTGCATTTGTCAATCCAAAAGACATCACTAGGTACTCATACAGACCGTACCGGGTGGAGAAAGCTGTCTTAGGTACATCCTCCTTTCTGATTTTAATCTGATGGTAACCTGACCTCAAGTCTATCTTAGAGAACACCTTTGCTTTAGATAACTAGTCGAACAACAAATCAATCCGAGGCAACGGATATTTGTTTTTGATGGTAACTGCATTGAGAGGACGATAGTCCACACACATTCTCAAAGTTTTATCCTTCTTCTTCACAAAGATGATGGGACATCCCCAAGGTGAAAAACTCGGGCGGACCAAACCCTTCTCTAGCAACTCCTGAAGTTGCTTCTTGAGTTCTGCTAACTCGTTGGGTGACATCCTATATGGCCTCCTAGATATAGGTGCTGTTCCGGGAGCCAACTCTATAGCAAACTCAACCTCTCTGTCCGAGGGTAACCATGGAAGATCGTCGGGAAACACATCCGGAAACTCACAAACTATAGGAATCTTATCCAACAACTCTGTTGTGATAGCAAACATGACTCCCAACTGGTTAGGGTTCTTAGGTAAGAGGATTCCAAAGGTGGCTCCATCTCGGGGGTTGGTGATAGATACTGCACATTGGGCTATATCTAGATGCACTTTCCAAGCTTTCATCCCTTCCATACCAAAGATAACATCTAGACCTAGCTCAGGTATTACGATGAGGCTGACATTGATCAATGTCGTCCCCATGGTAATTTCTACATCCTTTACCATTTTTCGAGTATATAGGACAACTCCAGCTGCACTAATCTGATACTCCTTTTCCAACTCTACCACCTTCTGCTGACTCCGCAGCACGAAGTTCCCACTAATGAATGAATGCGATGCTCCAGAATCAAACAAGATAACTACAGGACATTGATTAACAAGGAACGTACCAGTTGTGACGTGTTCTCCCTCTGGTACTTCCTCCAAGGTGGTGTGGTGGACGTTCCCTGTGCGAGGCTTCTGCAGAGGGTTGAACTGCTTCCTTGGCTTCGTGCAGAAACGCGACAGATGTCCAACTTGACCGCAGTTGTAGCATGGCCCCACCAAATAGGGCGTCTTTTGTCCTCCAGCTCCAGGTGCTGCAGCTTTGTCCTTGTTCGGCTACATGGGTGCAGTGAAGGGCCTTTGGTAAGCGGGACGAGCGCGAGCATTGGTCATCTTCCCTTGAGGTGGACGGAATCACGCACCAGCTTGTGGTGGACGAAACGCTGGCCTTGAAGCATTTGGACCCCTGTTCTGATGGGATCCTCCCTCTAGGACTCGACGATGAGTCTCTGCAAGCAACCTGTTGTCGTTGGCCTCCTGGTTCAAGCAGACGCTGATGAAGTCGCTGAAGGTGAGGCAGTAGCTGTTGCCCATCTTGGAGAGAAGAGTGACATTCATGCCCCTCTTGAAGCTGACGATCTTCTTCATGTCTGTGTTGACGAAGTCAGGAGCATAGCGGGCTAGGCGGTTGAAGCTGGCGAGGTACTCTGTCACTGACCTGGTACCCTAAGCAAGCCTCATGAACTCAGTGAGCTTCATCTCCATCACTCCATCAGGGATGTAGTGACGGCGCATAGCAGTGGAGAACAGTTCCCAGGTAACCGCGGTACCGACAGGCAAGTTGTCGCGGTATTGGGACCACCAGATACTCGCTGGTCCTTCCAGCCTGTGCGTGGCATACTCTGCCTTTAGCTCCTCCGTCAGGCGCAGAAGTCGGAACTTCTATTTCATGGAGTGCAGCCATTCATCGGCCTCCAGCGGTTCAGTAGCTTCCTTGAAGAACAGAGGACGCGTGTCCATGAAATCCTTGTAGGAGCTGTACTGGTTAGGCATAGGCCCTTGATGTTGCCTGTGCTGCTGAGCCGTGTTGGTGGCGATGCTGCGCAAGGTCTCATTCATCTGGCGCTGCATCTCCTCCACACTCCTTTGGCTGCCCAGAAACTGGCCAAAGAATGCCTCTGGTGTGATCGGAGGTGGGGGTGGTAGGTCTTCCCTTGTGGGCTCTCCATCCCGGTTATTGCGATGAGTGTTAGCCGGCATCTGTATATCCCATTAAGACGCAACAATTAGGTGATGTTATATTGAATAATGAATAAATATCGTGTTGTACAAAATGTAATATTAAGCACACAACCAGATATAATTATTCATCTTTCCACATAACATCACAGAATTAATTACTTGTCATAAGCATACAAATAACATTCCAAATTCTTTGCCAGAACAACATCTGGACTTACATCCAAATTCGTCTTACACATAACGAGAATCCAAATTAAACAGAGTCTTAAACAACATGATACAATAGCTCCCAACGTGAACGGTCAACTCCTAATCTAGCGCTCAGTCCGCGTCGGAGAAGTACTGCTCCCCGTCAGAGTCGTCGAGGTAGGGCTCGTCGGCGAATGCCTCGTTCGGAGCCATGTCCTCCTCTGGTGGGTCAGGACCAAGGATCACTCCATCCTACGGCTCGGGCTCCTCAGGTGCAGGTGCTGCAGCGTCTGCCTGCTGCTGCTGGTGAAGAGCGTGGAAAGCGTCGTGCAGGTTGTTGATGTACTCCTGCTGCCCGTTGAGGTGACCCACTAACTCTGTGACCCTCTCCTGTAGGTCCTCTGACTCGGTCCAAGCTTCATTCCTGGAGTTGGTGGCATCGAGGAGTAACTGCTCACCAACCACGCGAGCAGCGATCTCCTCTCCCATCCTGGTCTGAGCCTGGTCATGCTCCAGAGTCATCTGAGCCAACTCTGCCTGGAGGGTGGCGATGGCTGTCTCGAACTCCTGCTACAACTGGCGCTTGCTCTCAAGAGTAGCATTGTGGATCTCCGCCATATCTGCAAGACTGCGCTCCAAACTCTCACAAGTGTCAAGCAAGGCTCCAGTGGCACCCATGGCTGGGGTCTTGCAGAAGAAAAGCTCCTCCTCATCCCCTGTCAGCGTTGTCTCCTCAGACTATGTCCAATCTACAGGAAAAGCCTATCCACGGGGAAACACTCCCGGCCAAGTGTCTGCAAGGTCTGCTGGAAAGCACCAGGTATGCTGCCCTGTTGGCACCATCCTTAGCACAAGCTTCCTTGGTGGTGATTGTCCACCCAGGCCAATCTGGTCTTCCTTCCAGAGCTTTCACCCTGATCTCTACCTGAACTAGAGAGTCCTGACCATATTGCTGCTTCTGCCAAGAGTACTTGGGTTCATTGCCCTCGGAATACCCAATGGCGTGCAAAACCCGCCAAAGGATAGTCAACAGCCCAAAGTACATCAGAAACTTCCCCGTGGTCATCTTTCTTGCCAAAGGGTAGCGAGGAACTCCGGCTCCTCCTGTGGCCTTCCTGTCGGTCAGACGGGTGCGAGACATCTGTAGAAAAAGGGTTTTGAACTCTCATGAGACAGATATTAAGTTGGTAAATTTTATCGAAAAGGAACAATTTACAATTTAAGGGGAGGTATGACATGGTGCAAGAATATAAACATGATGCATGAGCGTAATTACGTTCTCACTCAACTAGAATGACTCGCAAGTCCTAACGTTCTAATCGGTGGCAAGACGATCTCTCATTACGCAGTTATTCGTTCTACACGGATACGTAGTTAGTGTACCTGCAGAAGATTCCTTTCAGCCCAAAAAGAACGAATCCCAATGCAGAAAATCACCGAACACTTTTCCTGATATGCACGAAGTACACATCAGTTAGTTACCAAAACCTTATGCACCAAGCTCGGAAAACCCGCCCAACATTTCATACTTATCAGATATGTTTGTGTAAGAGCTCGCATATCCTTAAGTAACAATATATCACTTTCCTTGACCAACGGTTGGAAGGTCTACTCTCACATCTCACAAATAGTTTTTCAATGCAATTTTCGAACCTAATATCATCCTTCCCAAGAATGATACCCCGATAATTTATAAAGATCCAGCATGAGCAAAACCCTGACCCAAGTTAGTATTATTAAGCCACCTGATTTCCTAGTATAGGGCTAAGGACTAGACTCGGGCACCCTAAGTTTTCGAACTTATTTTGTAAAAATAGTTTTGAAATACCCGTTTTGTTTAAAAGTTGCTCAAACGAATGAGGATACCTGAACTCAGCTCTGATACCAACTGTGGTAGAACCGCCCAAATTATAAGAGATCAAGTACCAAAGTAGCCGATTTAACGACCCCTTTAAACACTTGAGCCCATATAATCCCAGTAGTCCGGAAATCTCGAAGGATTTCTAACAATCGTATCTCCAACCAAGATCGCACAAACTTAGGTATGCACATTCATACGAACCAACAATTAAACAAAATATTTGAAGTACGAAATAAAATTATTACAACGCTTTGTCCCAAATAAAGTAGTACTCACGCCACAACACATGTGGCCAAATGAAACATTATTTTGAACTCAACCCAAAGTCTTACTCCACGCAAATACCATACTAGATAGGGGTGCCCACGAGACCTCGTCCATCAGCATCAAAAGATGAGCTCGTAGAAGACCTTGCCCAAAGCCTACTCCTCTTCTCCTTCGACAGGATAGAGACAGTGCTTACAATAGCCAAAGTATACTTGACCATTTGTAACAAACGGGATAAACCCTGAGTACGGGAATGTACTCAGCTAGACTTACCCGTCTAACTGAAAATAAAGACTCCAAGGATATGCATGGCTATTTAGGTGGATCTGGATAAACTTTGCTTTTGCGGAAACGCGAGAAAGATGAAACAACTAAGATTACTAGAGTGCAACCATTTTCCATCCTATTATATATCTCTAAGTTTTGCACCTGTACTAGAGCAGTCACTTGATCTAATCAAACAATAAGATAAAACCATAGCATATTTCATTGTCAATATTTTAGTAGAACCATCATCGATGTTGCATGGAGTTGTACCATGGTGAAGCTCAGTATAATCCCCCACTACCCGGTGGGAGGCGGCGACTCGAATCGATATACAACCAACTGACAAGATTACCTTTAACACACGCCCACACTTTCCCCGTCGGGTCCATGCATTGGTTTACGACTCAACACTGCCCAGGTAGTAACGTCGCGAGCGCAGCGTAATCCACCCAATTGGAGAAATCAGTTCGCCACCACGGGGCAGGTCGTATCTCCAAACTAGAGGGAGGCAAAAGTAGACTGGGAGTTGACCCGGACAGTGTTTACTCGGCTTCGGGATCCAAACTCGCATCGACCCCTATGTGCAAGGGCGCATTCGAATATGTAAGAGGGCCACCATCGTATACAAACCTATACGATCCAACAGACGGACTGCCCCCAAGTCTAAACCACTTGGTGCCTCTTCCTTTCAGTTGACCACATTTCATTACTACCATTGGTTCTTTCCCACGATAGCAAAATATAGCCAACCGTGATCGGTATTACCCCCATGGGATAATACTATAAATATAAATGTAACCATTTGTTCTAAGCAGGCTAAGCGGTTGCTTTTACTTTTATTAACAGGGTAACAAGGTAGGTAAATTCAATATCAAGGAAGGTAATGCATCAACTGGGATTCAATCAACTCCTGTCACCTAATGCATAACAATATAAAATGCTCAAGTAGATTAAATTGTAAATACTGGAAGACTTAAGGATGCTCCGGGGCTTGCCTTGAGTGAGGGTGGAGGACTGGTGGTCAGGGCACTCAGGGAGGTTAGTGTCGAGCTCGTGGTATTTCTCGTTCAACTCCTGTACCTCCTAAACTTCTGTCTCTGGGGGTGGCACCTGGTGTTCCTTCACCAATCCAAAATGTTTGCAATGCATATAAGTAAACTTGATGGTGCAGGGAGGATGCATAAACAGGAATTAAACACTCAAAGCTTGCTTTTAGAATTAACCTAAGTATTCATGCAAGTTTCACTTTACACAGCAAGTCTATAATAAACTACTCAGAAAAATCTACAAAAATTACAGAGGACAAACCAAGCGTACAGGATGCTACTGCAGAAAAATTACTTTAAGCAAAGCTACCAGCTAGCAGATACAAAAAGATGAAACTAAATGTAGAAAAAAGCACTTAGAACTAGAGCTACTAGCTAACAGGGTGAAACATGCTATAACTTATTTTTAACAGGTTCTTTACTTGAAAATATATTTATCCAGAAAATTCCATGATCATCATTACTAGATTATTTTCTATAGGAATTTCCAAAGAAAACCCTAGAAAAGAACACTTGAACTACAAGTATCTTTTCTGCCATACAACATATCACATTTTATATTTTTTCTAGATAGATGTTGGTATACAGAGGCTACACAAAATGTTTCATGATTTATCTATGCACAGATTTACCACAGGAATTAATCTAAGAAAACAACAGAAACACATTTTAATAGGTAATAAATAAAATTTACACAGAAACATGACATCTTATATTTTTCCTAGCTTCTACACAGGATAAAAAAGCGAACATAAAAAACTTCATATTTATATCTGATTATTTCAAGCAGGAACACAATTAACTTTGATAAATGTAGAAAAGAACTATTTAAACATTAGTACTAAAGACATTCTCCAAAAATTACTTTTATATTTTTAACAGAAAGATATATATTTATAGATTCTAACACAATTTATTTCACCATTTTAGGATTTACCAAACTCCAGATATGAAATAAACAAGCATTTAAACATTTTCTGAAAATAGGAAAAAGGAAAAGCATCACTGTATTCGGCCCATGGTGAACAGTGTGTGGGCTCGGCCCAGTGCATGCGAGAGGCTGGGCTGTCAGGTGGGACCCCATGGTCAACTCAGGTCCACATGGCAGTGTGCGCGGGGCAGAGCAACAACGCTGACCGTCGCGTTCTCGCCGGCGGCGAGCTCGTCGGCGGCGAGCTCGTCGGCGGCGGTGCGGTGATTGGCGTGCTCGGGGTGACGACGCGAAGCGTCTGGTGGTGGTGTTGGATGAACCAGCGCAACCGTGAAAATGGCCGGCGAGGTGTGGTGGCGGTGTGGTGCGGCAGTGCGACGCGGCGAGGCTCTCACCGGCGCGGTGTTGCCCGACGAGCGGGTGCGTGAGCACCATGGTGATGCGGTGAGTGCAGCGCAAGTGTTGGTTGGGCTGGAGGAGCTCCGAGGAGGTTCGGCCATGGCGAGCTCCGCGGCGGCGGCAATGGCGCACGGCCAACGGTGTTGTGCCGTTTCAGAGCGAGCTAGGGCTAGCGGAAGGGTGTTCTCAGCTCTACTACTTCCGGTGAAGCTTCCACGAAGATGGAGGCGACAGAAGCGGGTCGGAGTGGGGTGAACGGAGTTTGGTCGTTGCGGTGGCGACTGCGCGCCAAGGAACGGCGACGGCGTTTCGGCGTGAGCGAGGCTCGGTTGGCTAAGGCGAGGCGAGCAGAGCATGTGCGAGGCGAAGGCGAGCTGGTGTGCGCGGTGGATCGAGCTGAGGCGCTCGGATGGAGGCGAGCGGGCGAAGGGGGTGCTGCAGCGCTCTCGGTGCACGGCACGGCGAGAGCAGAGGCAGAGCGAGCGAGAGGGAGAGTGAGCGTGCGTGTTTGCGGTTGCAAGGGGGAGCGGGGGTGTAGGCGCTCCCTTTTGCATGGTTATGGCCGACCGGTGCTGCCGGTGGGGGCCGTGACGCGACGCGGCGCGGCGGGTGACAGCGGCACGGCGTGTCCGCGGCGCGTGGGAAGGGGTTGCAGCGCACGGGGCAGGGCGCTACTTGGTCCTAGCGTCGTTAGGGCGGATTCCCGTTCGAGTGCGACTATGACGGGGCGAGCGGCTGGCCGGTAGCGGCGCTGCGCTCTACGGCGGGCAGAGGCAACGAGAGGCTTGCGCATTTGGTCGGCGCATAGTGGTAGCGTGCGGCGCATGGTGAGCGGTGACGTCCGTGCGCAGGCATCGACAGCCACGCGGTAGCGACGCCGGCGTACGGCGCGGTCGCGGTCGAGCGAGTGCGCGTGCGCGTGCGCGTGTGTTGCGCATGCACGACACGTGAGCACCGCGTGCGCGGGGCGCGGGCGTGCACGCGTGCGGGCGCGGGCTGGCTGAAGGCCGAGCAGGCCGAAAGGGGTGGACTCGGCCCATTTCAGTTTTCTTTTCCCTTTTTCATTTTCTTTTATTTGTTTCAAACTGACTTTGCTTCAAAACAATTTTAAAAACTCAAAACTTTGATTTGACACTTAAACCAAAGTTGTTCAGAATAATATTTCCCACATTTTTCATGTAGGTCATATTTTCTGAAAACCACTTTTTCATCAGGTTCTAGATTAAAAACTGTTTAAACCAAATTTTTGAAAAAAAATACTTTTATTCTTAACAAATAAACTAAGCTTAATTAGGTAGGGTAATTAATTATAAAGCACACTATTCTTTATTCTAAACATAGCAAACTTATATAAACATGTTAATCAAGAGTAGAGCACAAAACACCTATTCAATTCTAGTGTGAAGTATATAAATAAACACACATGAAATGATGGTATAGATAAACATGAATGCAATGCAATGCTTATGCTTAGAGGCTAATGATGATGTTAATGCAAACTTGACACAGGGTGTCACACAACCTGTGTCCATCGGCAACACCTCCTTATCGGCAGATGTCTTTTCTTTCCCCCTTGACGTTTCTTCAATCAAACTCACCATCGGTGATTTCCTCTGCCTCCATCAGTAATTTGACTGGCAGCATCTTGATGCAGATGGGGAACAACGGTTATCTCCTTGCCAATCAGCACACTTGGTTTATATTGACCCGTACCAAAAACGGTGTCAACACATGCCCCCCAATTTCGGAGTATAAAATATCTTATACACCGAAAATTTCTCTACTGTAATTTTTCCCTCCAAAACGTCTATGCCATCACTTCGATTACCATGCACCGTCATTGTAAATTACCAACAACCCCCGTAACTTAGCGCCAACAGTTACGATTCCTCAATCACCGCGCAAACTCATCATGATATCTTTCCATATCTCTGCTCAGACAAAAAGGAAAATTCGAAAACACCCTTTAACCTAAGCCTATAAAGACCACTGTCCGTTCTCCTTTTCACCCTGAGTTCATACTTTCATCCCCTATTCCACTGGCATCTCCGAAGAGCAATCTAGCATCATTCCAACGACGCTCCTTCTTCCATCAGAAAGTTTGACTCCTGCAAGAATTCTCCTGTCTTGATGGCAATCAACTTCAATGTCCCCGCGGTAATCTCTTCTTTCCTAGCTCCTCATTCTGCAATTTCTCTATGTCCTGTTTCATGATCTCCTTTGTCCCTTCTTCTTTTGCTTTCTGAATCTAGGAAATGCGCAACAGAATAGTAATCCCTATCAATCAAGCACACCTTTGTTGTTTTGGTCCAATGTGGAATACTGATCCAACCAAACTCATCAATGCGGAAACCAACTGTATCCCTTTTAGAGCTGAATATTTCAATCTAGGGTTATGGACAAATACCTTCCGCTCTTGGCCCAAACCCACCAAAGGGTGGAAAAACTGGTACCCCAGGATGGTTAGGTCACAACAAGTCTATTGGTCATAACGCAACATAGATCAATGCATCAGATTGTCTCTTGCCAATATGGCAAAGAACGAGAACATGATGATTGCCGCCTCTTATTTCTAGTCTGACACAATGAATGTCTTCCTGTTCAAACATGGACCAGCCACCCCACACTTGTCGACGTGCACATGCTTACCGACCTCAACGTCTCTTCTGCCAATCCTGTTACCCTTTTCCGCAGGAAGTCTGAACGTCGGGTGAGCACACGCAATATCGGCGGTTGGACCGGATACATTCAAGAATATCAGAAGACCGGATCGGTAGGCCAGAGGGAGCATGCCACCTTCCTAAATATGTGGTTGGAGAAGTTTATTTTTTGTGGCAGGACAGTTGGACCCACCAACATGTATCTTCCTGCAGCAGAACTCTTGGTCGACAGAGGATTTCCTCTTGGCCGATACCTTCTTAGTTCAGTCTATCACCTCCTGCACCAGGTATCGGAAAAATTACTGCTAGACGAGCCCATCGGCAACCTCGGAGGCCCTTGGTGGTTCATCAACTTATGGCTAAACGTCCATATGCATAAACGTCTTCAATTTGATTTGTTTAGCCAGCAATTCCCAAGAGATTTGTCTAAGGACTATGTACTTGCTGAGGATGAATCGGCAACCCGTTCCCCACTCAATTTTGGGGAAGCTATAATAGTGCTACCAGGAACCGATGCCAATGAAGATCAATTCGACATGTTCTTTCAGAGACTCTAATGTGGAATTCCTACTGCGGAACGGGTTCGGTGGCCCTATATCGATGAGGATAACCGATTCCCACTCTCCTTCAATCTTACCGACGGGAATATACCACAGAATGAAGGAATTATGAAGGCTACCCTAACTCCCCGGGCCATTCCAGTCAACATCTTCGAAACCGAGAAGAACACTCATCCGTCTTATGAATTCTATTATCCATCGGCAGTAGCAAGACAGTTAGCGTTTGGTCAACTGCCGATCAAACTCAGCTACTCCAATGTGATAAAACCAAGAGAAGTTATCTCCAGTGCTATGGACTGGAATAAGATCGTCACTCTCTCCCCTCAGGCCGATGTAACCAACATTGACTTATCCTCTTGGGCGCCGACATCCTTCATTACTGAGTCATACAAATCCTGGTGGCAAGAGTGGAAAGATCAACTATTTGCTGCATCATCACACTACTATCGACACTCGATTGACGTCGATTACATTGTTCCTGATGACGCGGTGAGTTCATTTATGATACTATTCTTTCCGTTATTTCCTTCTAAATGCATCGGTAACTAATTTTTCTACCAACAGGTTAACGATTTGATTCCCAAAAAGAGTAGGAGCGGCAAATATTTCAACTTGCGACCGATGAACCCTACATCGGTAATTGGCAGCAGGGCCCCTTCATTGGCTACCCTCACGCATCAAAAGACAGCTCCTAAGATTACCATCAGGTCCAAACCACCGCTAGCCGACGATGCTGCTACCGCTGCTGCTGTCTTGGCACAAGCTTTTACGGTAACAAATCTTCACTTATCCGTGCCGATCACAACATTTTTAATCGGCAATTTTCATTTAACTCCCAATCTACACTAAATTCTTTTCTCTGTAGCAGACAAGTTCATCAGCAGCCGTCCCAAACGTACAAACTTCTTCATCTCAGCCTGCCGATGCCCCCAAGTGCAACATTCAAAATGCCAAGGCTCATCGAGTACCGCTCCCTGACCGAAACGCCCAAAACCATCAGCTCCAGTCACATCACCGGCCACGTCTCCTCAAGCTCCTACTGATACACCAACACCAGAGTCAGCATCGACATCCATTCTCAATCAATCACTGATCGAGACTCCTATCCAAGGGACAATACCATCGCCGCAGGGGTTAGTTACAACAGCAAAAACAACACCGGCATCAACATCAGCACCAGCACCAATTGTTCTTCCTACAGAGGCAAGTTCATCGGCAACTATTGCCGATCCTCAATACACGGCTACGCCAGCCGTCCTGCCAAGTCCAAGGCGAGAAATCGCTCTAAAGCAGGTAAACCAACTATCTCTCATAAACTCGCAAGATACAAACTCAACTGACAAACTTTAATTCCTTTTCTTTTTAGACCCAAGATTCTCCCAACAGCTTATTCTCCTTTGCTATCAACATTCCAGATGATGATGATGAAGAAGAAAGCTCTGCCCAAGCTTCAACTGTCATATCGGCGGAAGTAAGATCCAAACTTGAAGCATTGCTACTCCTACTACAACAAAATACATCCCAACTAGTCCAAGACTCCAGTGCAGTAAGGGTAGCTTTCAGGGAAATTCAAGACCAACTGTCTGCCGATATTGAAGAACCACTCTTCCAAGTGGCATTCCTTGAGAGCCGGTAGCTACAGTACAAAAGGGTCTCACGCCGCATCGCCGATAGAGCTGCTCAAGCAAAACTTGAAGAGGAAATACTCAAGTTCTAGCAAACCGCTGATGAAAAGCATAAAGACATTGGTTGTCTAGAAGCTTCTAGCATCAAGCTTGAACAAGACATCGCTCGTCTATCGGCACAAAAAGAAGAGTTGCTAGCTGAATTGAAGAAAGTAGATGAAGCTTTGAACTCAGCCAACCAGAAGTAGATCTAACTCCCCGATGCCACCAAAGCCCTACAACAAGAGAGGGATGCCGATGCTCGCCACACCCTTCTGCTAAAGAAGAAAATTAAGCCGATTGAGGGTGCTGCCGATGACGATGCTAAGGAGATAAAAGAAGCGGACCAAATTCGCCTTCGCGCGATTTCATCTATTCAATCTTTGTTGTAATCGACAACGTGAACTTGATGATCAATCCTCCTGTAATATAACTTTAATGCTTTTTCTACCGATGTTTTTGTACGATAACTTTGTCATCGGCATATATGTATCGCTTTATGCATCCATCCAAATACTAGGATAATATTTCTTTAAATATTTACCATTGATTGCTCTGGAAAACATAACCCCTTTGAGGGTCTCCAAAATATCTGTGTTACCGGGAACAGACTGATTTATCCGAAAAGGACCCTCCCAATTAGGAGACCACTTTCCAAATTTTGAACTCTTAGTTCCAATCGGTAAAATCAGTTTTCACACCAGATCACCATCGGCAAATTCTTTTGTTTTCACTTTCTTGTTATACCACCTGGCAACCCTCTTCTTATTCTCTTCGATACTGATTAGAGCTCTTAACCGATGACCCGCTAGATCTTCTAACTCATCCTTCATAAGGATATCATACTCATCGGTCGTTAATTGGTCCTAGGAAAACAATCTCCTAGAACCAGTTTTAATTTCCCAAGGTAAGACAGCATCATGTCCATAAACTAACTGGTATGACGAAACTTTGGTTGCACCATGACAAGTAATCCGATACGATCACAAAGTTTCATTCAACACTATATGCCACCTCCTAGGGTTCTCTTCAATCTTGCGCTTGATAAACTTGATCACTCTCTTATTAGTTGCTTCGGCTTGACCATTAGCTTGAGCATAATAAAGAGAAGAGTTTGACACCTTAAACCCCATACCGACAGCAAATTCATCAAATTCCCCCAATGTGAACATGGTTCCTTGATCAGTTGTGATAGTTTGAGGAATACCAAATCGGTAAATAATATGCTCTTTTACAAAATCTATCATATTTGCCGATGTCACCTTCTTCAAAGGAATAGCTTCAACCCACTTCGTGAAATAATATGTGGCAACAAGTATAAATTTGTGTCCTTTACTCGATGGTGGATAAATTTGATCGATGAGATTGATGACCCATCCCCTAAACGGCCAAGGCTTGATGATAAGATTCATTGCCGACGCGGGTGCTCTCTGAACATTACCAAATTTCTGACAGTCTTGATATCCCTTGAAGTACCCAACACAATCCTCAAGAATCGTTGGCCAAAAATAACCGTTCCGCCTGATCATCCATTTCATTTTGAACGCCGATTGATGTGCTCCACATACTCCATGAATCTCACCTATCAGCCTCTTTGATTCCTCCTTATTGAGACACTTGAGCAAAACTCCATCAATTGTCCGATAATATAATTCATCATCAAGGAGCACGTATTTGGTAGCCTGAAACCTCAGACGCCTCTCGACCTTTTTAGACAGGCCCCTCAAGTAATCAACAATCTCTCTTCTCCAATCATCGACAGCCATTACCGATATCGTTACCTCTTGAATCAGCTGGTATCCTGAAGCGTGTTGTGCTAGCCGATTAGCCTCTTCGTTATGCAGACGGGGAATATGTTCAAGGTGGTATTCTTTAAATTCTTTTAATAATTACAAACACTTTTCATGGTGTGCAATCAAAACTTCACTTCGACATTCATATACTCCGGCGAACTGATTGATCACCAACATAGAATCGCCAAAGACTTCAACAACATCGGCACGTACTTCCCTGAGTAATTCCAACCCCTTTAATAAAGTCTGGTATTCAGCCTAATTGTTTGTCGAAGTAGCGGCAATCGGCAACGAGACTTCATATTTTCGTCCTTTGGGCGAAATCAAGACAACGGCTATACCTGCTCCTTCCTTACACGTGGATCCATCATATCGATTTAACTCTGATTCTAAATATTGAGACTAATTAAGCACGTCGGATCTATGGCCTCGTTTGGTTACTTGAATCGGTTCCGATTCTATTGGGAAACTGGAGAAACGCTGCCAAACGGATTTTTGCTCAGTGATTCAAAGCTGAAACGTTTCTGGTTTTCTTTGTTGGCAGCCGAAACGGCCACAGACTGGTTTCACACAGATTCACCTTGCTAATCCATGCGCCTCCCCTTTAGCTTGCTATGAATTACAAGAATTGCCAATTTCGTTTTGGCTGTTTTCTCATAGAAAAATAAAACAAGAAATATAAGGAATACTATCATACACATTTTGATTGTTTTCTCATAGAAAAATAAAACAAGAAATACAACAGAAGTAAAGGTATACATACTTCGTCTATTTTCTATAGAAAAATAAAATAAGAAATACAAAAAATAAAATAAGAAATACAATAGGAGTACCAATATATATATTTTAGTCATTTCCATAGAAAAATAAAACAAAAAATATAATTGAAAAAACCGTATACATATTTTGCTCAAGTTTTAGATGCTTTGTTGAGCCATGTAGCGATTAAACAAACTCATCATATATATCAAGGGTAATTTGGTCTATTCCATCACATTCACCTCTATTCAGAAGCTGAAACCAGACAAATAGCCAAACGGTTTCATCGAGTGATTCTGTTTTCTCAGAGAAATGTTTCTCCACAGAATCTGAAACTGACACCAAACGGACCCATTGTAGCAACATATCGATTCTATGTACCGTGAATTATATATATATATACACTGTATATATATATATATACTGTATATCTATAATGCACCTGTGTGCATTTTCTATAGAGAATGCACCCACCCTGATTATTGCAATTAGTTTCCTGCCCTGTTGCAATTGGTTTTTTTGCCGAGTTACAATTGACCCAACTCTAGCTGTAATTGGATCGCGTCAGGTTACAACTGTTTCTTGCCTAGTTACAACATGTCCGACTCTAGTTGTAATTAGACCGCGTCAGATTGCAATTGGTTATTGTCTAGTTGCAACTGGGCCGACTCTAGTTATAGTTGGGTCGCGTCAGTTTTGCAACTGTTGCCCAGTTGCAACTGGCTCGACTCTAGTTGTAATTGTATCACGTCAGGTTGCAACTACATTAGGTCCAGTTGCAATTGTGTCGTAATCATGATAGCAACTCATAGTACATTGAAGTTGCAATTACATACTTGAAAAAAAAGTTCATCAAATATAGTCTCGTTGGATCTCGTTTTGTTAAACACTTTTTTTTTCAGCAACCTGGTGCAAACAGATCTGAAATAGGAGCTATGGTTTAGGAGATATTGCATTTTTTGATCCGAAACAAAAAAGATTCTCTAAGCGGGAGCGGGACGCGGAGCGAGCGCGGGAGCCGGAGGATCTGTGCATTTGCTACAACAAATACACCTTGTTGTATATATATATTATTGATAAAAATATTTTTAACAGGGTTTTTAACTATATCTTTAATATTATCCTTTTTATAGATTTATCGATATTTAAAGATGATGAAGAGTTTTTTTGAGAGTACACAATACAACGCAAACACTCAACATGTACGCACACTCGCCTCTACGAACACACTCACGCAAACCCTATCCCTATGAGCACATTTGAAGGACTGAGACAATAAATCTTGAAGTTCACGAAGTCACCACAGACGCCTCGCTGTCGACGGAAACGTCGCCTAACACTTAAGGCCAGAATTCTGAAATAAATTCAGAATAAAGTATCGCATCCAGGATTTAAACCCTGGGTGAGAGCCCCAACTATTACCCTTTGCTATTGCGCCGTGAACGATGAAGAGTGGTTTTGTCTCTAGAGTGCACGCAGGAGGATAGAAAATATGGAAACTTAAATAAAAAATGGTTCTCGAGTTTAGAAGAAAAGAAATTCAAATCGAGCATGCCCGACCGAAGGACCCAGAAGCCGTACAGATCAACTCGCATTACTCTTCATTTTATTTCCTTATATGTAATATGTAATATATATATATAAAATATATATATATATATATATAAATAAATAACCCTGACGCTCTAGCCAGGGCTGGTGCCTCTCTCCTCTCCCCATCCTGCGCGCTCCTCCGCCGCCTTCCCTGCGCGTCGCACATCTGCTCGTCGCACTTGAAGGTTCCGTGTTCCATACTGGGGGATTTGGATCGATGATTATTATGGAGACTTCGCTCAGGTTTCACTCACCATTCCCCGTTGGAATTTTTTCTTGATTTCGCAGAGGTTCGACCGGGTTCGCCGGTTCTCGCCCGCCGCCATGTCGACTTCCTCAGGACCAAAGGAGGCTCCAGCGAATAACCCGGGTCTCCAGACCGAGGTCGACCCCGCCACCAACGGCTACTTCTTGCAGCAAACGGTAACCCCAACTTTAATCCTGCCTATTTCACCGAGGTGTTCATCAAACACTCTTTAGTCATGTCTATTTCACCGTGATGTTCATCAAGCACTTGTGCGTGCTATTCAGCTCGAATTTCTCGAATTTCCAGTGTTGATGCTCGATGTGTGGATTTGATGGTGCACTTGATAATTTGTGGGATGATGCGTCAGTAGTTGCTGTGCTCGATGTTCTATTTTGCCGCCCACCCCAATCCTAATTTGCCGCCCACCTCAATCCAAATTTGGTGCTGCTCATATTCTGTGGAATGCAAAGAAAAATGGTATCAGATGTAACAATGCATTTTATACCTATCAAACAATTTGAATATCTAAATTCTGAAGCAGATCCAACTCTGAGCTCACTTTGTTACAAACTTACAAGGGCATGTAAGGCAGGGCATGTAAATAATTCTGTCTGAAACGCAACAACAAAGAACCATGGGGGTAGGCTTGTGTGTCAAACACATTCAGATAGTTTCATGTACAGCTGTCCTGGAATGCTCTTCAGCAAAGCACCATGGAAGAAGTACTGGGAATGCAGCACCATACATTTCAAAGAATAATGTGAGCAGAGGAAATACACTCTCACATTCAGAAAACATATATTCAGTTTGTTTGCATTCACAATTTCACAACCTTTTCACTCTTTTTGCATTTATATTTCGTAACTGAATCAGCTCAAGCAACAACATGCTGCAGCTACTGGTTACATGTACAAAACTGGAGTGAAAATCATAATATAGTACCATGTCATTACTAGAAGGGTAGGTTTGGTGCAGTGGTAGAAGCTCTCCACTTGTGTCCCTAAACCCTACCTTGTGTGAGAGCTTTCAGCAGCTTGTACACCCTTTTTTTAACATGTCATTGTTAGCATATGAGCATCACAAGTAGCAGACATCCCAAGTCCGCAGAAAAATTAAGTGCCAGACATCACAAATAACTAAGCACATATATGCAAAATCCTTGTGGGCACTGGCAAAATCATTATTGTTTAATATACACGGATATCGATTTCTGCAAGGAATCTGTGCATAGGAATGCTACTAAATGGGCCCTTAAATCTCAAAATTTGATGAGCTTGTATTGCTACTATTCCTGTTTCTTTGCTAAACTAAAATCATTCCATGTTTTTGGATTTTAACCATTGGTGGGTCCTTATTACCATAAGCATTTCTGATATTGTACTTGCGGAGGTAATGACCACGAAAATTTCTGTTGTTTTGTTTCAGATGCTACGTGTGAAGGACCCAAAAGTGAGCCTTGACTTCTACTCACGTGTGATGGGCATGTCGTGAGTTTTATTTCTTTCTCTTCCTCCAAATAATATACCCATGCTGAGAAAAACAATAACAGCTCATATTTGTTCTTGTCGATATTTGATAATTACGTTCTGTAAATGTGGGGATGTTCTTAAGAGAAGTCATACGCTGGATCCCCCCTGGCTTTAAGGATAATAAAGCTCTGGTTGAAAACATGGAGAGAGAAAAACGCAATGTCCACATCTTTTGAATTGCCCTTAATGTGTTAAAGCGGAGTACCTAGTTGCCTGTTGTGTTGATGATGAATGTCAAACTTTCCTGCCCCATTTATGCAGGATATTAGTGTTGTCATGAACCTTGTTTGATGGGTTAATAGAGTGCAGACTGCAGAAACCATAAAGAGGCGATACATAGTGGCTTGAAGGAAGGAGATGAAATGGAGAGTGAATAGATCTAGATTTTTGGGGTTGGTGTGATTATTTGTTTCATGAGAAAATTCCTTATTAAACACTGAAAAAACTTGCTGTTCCCAATGTAGCACCCAAAGTTGAAATCTTCCTTATCGGGCCTTGCTTGAAATTTCTGTTCCTAAAATGACACTTCTATCAAAATGGACATGTAACGGTGTACAGAGCTGTTGTAGGCACAGTCCAGAGGTGTTTTGTCGCCAACTTTTTTTCAGTTTAACATGGATGCTGTTCCCTGGAGTATTGGTGTGTTTTTTTTTCTTTATGACCTTTTGTGCACCAGTTTTTGGGCTGTTTTTGCACCATTTTTTGGACCATTTTTGCACCAATTATTTACACAGAGTGCACAGATTTATTTTTGTGTAATTATTTGCACCATGGTAATAAGGCAAACAAACTTGAAAGAACATCCACAATAACATGAGATAAACGACATCTGTTAGCATATACAGTTATACACTAACATCCAGGTTCACATGCACCCATACAGGTTCACATCGACACATAAATATGAGGTTCACATGCACACATAGACACCAACATACATGTTCTCTTCACATAAACAGAGAAGACAATTGAGACATACAGGTTCACATCCAAACCAAAAGGCATGGCATTTCAGCTTCTCAGATTCACAAACTCAGCCTTGTTTTACTCCTTGTGCTCATCGCAGGACTTGTAGGCTGAACCATTTTGCTCCTTGTGCCCATTGCAGGGCAATCAAGTTGTAGCTTCTGAATTTTTGGAGTCTTTTAGAAACTACCTTCTTCCTTTTGCCCTTCCCCTTCTTAACACCTTCAGGTTCGTCAGGCTGATTTGAGCCACTTCTTGACCTATACATGTTCATGTATATCAACAATTATTTGAAGAACATATGGAAAACTGCTCTGCAAAAAAAAAGTTCAGATTTATTATAGGTACCTTTTCGAGGCTGCAGATTTAGAGTTACCATGTTTTCCTTTTTTGTTACTTGAAATTTCCATGCTTTGGCTGTGAAAATTCATAATTAGTAAGTTGTACTTAGAGTTCAACATGAGCTTTCAGAAATAGAAGAGGCACCTTTTTGAAGATTCAGAACACAAGTCAGCATGTTTTCTCTTTTTAGTACTTGTAGTCTCCAAATTTTGACTACAGAAGTGTGAAGGTAAGGACTAAGATGAGTCACCATGTGATGCAATATAAATTCAGAAAAATGAGAGATGAGGAAACCTTGGTGGTGGAAAGGACATAGAAGTTGCTGGAGCTTCATCATCTTCCAATGGCATAATGAAACTTTGATAAGATACAATTGCATTTTTTCTCTTTTTTGGTGGCCCTCTACATAAGAAATTACAAGTTAAACATTTGTTGATTGTACAAACTATGCATGAATGGCCCTGAAACATAGTCACATACCTCACAGCTTCCATTGCTTCTATGTCCTCTTTGCTACCCTTTTTGCACTTGTGCCAATGGTGGCCATAGTCTTTACATATAGGGCATTGGTGCTGCCCTTTCTTCCTTTTCTTGTCACTAGAGCCTTTATGCCTCTCAGTTTTAGGTCTACCAGCAACAGCTGTTAGCAGTCCATGCTCAGATTTAGGCCATTGGGATATGTCAGGTTGCTCTTCCCCACCAAAATCCCATTCAGTGATGGGCTCAAATGTTTCAGAGGGATCACAATAAATAATGAATATGTAAACAACCTTCTCCTTATTGTGCATATCAAACATGTTCATCAAATCTTGGTCTGAGTTTACTTCTGGAAAAGTTTTCAGAACATGATCATAGTACTGAACATGAGCAACTTCCAAATAACCTGGCGGGTACTTCTCTACAATGGATTCAACAAAATCCATGTAATTTAACAAGTCCGAATCAACAACCATATCAAAACTGAAACATTTGACATCCTTTCTAGCCTTTTTGCGATTGCCAAGCAATTTGATTTCCAACAAATAACTGGTATTTGTATCCACCCTGTGATTTCCCAATAATAGCAGCATGCATCAGATCTCAACTATCCTTTTACAAGCGGGTCTGCGTACTTCTAAACTGCTAATTGGATGCAACACAAGATGTAAGAGAACAAAAATCCTGAACTCACCCTGTACAGCCGGACGCAGTGGTGGCCATCCCACCCACGAAGGAGACGCGCGCAGCGCCATCCCTGTCCGCACAGGACGCACGGGCGACGCTCCCCCTAGTTGGGCTGGCCCCTCTTGCGGCAACCGCCTTCGCCACGCCGCCCACTCGTGGAGAGGCAGCACTGGCCATGACATGCTTCTTTGCTCCCTCCTCGCGTGGGGAGCCTGCCCCAGCCATGCTGGCACCACTCGCCCTGGCCAAGCTTGGCTCACGTGGGGAGACTGCCCCGGCCATGCTGGCGGCGCGCAGGGAGTCCGCCCCGTTTGTGCTGGCGGCACCCACCCTGTTCGCGCTTGGCTCGCGATGGGACTTCGCCACAGCCGTGCGTGCCGCTCCAGCCCTGCCCCCGCCGCCGTCCATAGGATGCGGAACTGGCAAAAAACCTAAGGAAAACCCGATCCCCTTCTCTTCTCTGTAACCACACAGTAGGTCTAAGGTGGTGGTAGGGTCATTTTAGGAACAAAAGTTTCGAGTGAGGTCAGATAAGGAATATTTAACTTTGGGTGCTAAAATGGGAATAACAAGTTTTTTGTTGTCAAATAAGGAATTTTCTCTTGTTTCATTTGTACTTAATTCTCAAAAGCATGTTGCCTCTCCAGATATACACAAGTGCTAGCTATTTCATCTAGTCGAAGCAAATTGTTAGACACTAACCACAAAAGATAGGATGTAATCATTAATTAAATGGGAACTTGATTGTCAAGTAAATGCTGCAGCCAGTTTTACTTTTCGTTGCTGCAGCATTGCATGTTTTTGGTAGTCATTACTAGTCTCTTCCTCATTTGATAATGTTGAATTGTTCAAAACAGTAAAATGAATTAAATGCAAAATGCAATTAAGAGAGGCGAAATTAACTATAATTTTTATTGGAGTGTCAGCTTTACTCGTTCAGTTTGGTGTAGCCACGAAATCTCTGGTGCCTAAATTATCTCTAGCACATCACCGAACCACATATATGAACATGAAGACACTCCAGACTTAGCAATTTCGTGAGAAAAATAATTAGAAGTGAATAAACAATAAAACTTATCCATTTTCAGAATTTAGCAACTGAGGTTATGTTGAGTAATGCAGGTTGTAGTTGGACGATTGAATATTTGAGTACAGAAATCCTGATAGGATTTGTTGTTTCGAGAAAGCGGAATTTGGAAAAGCTCTGTGACTGTTTTTAGATAAGTTGCTGGAATAGATGACCTTAATGAAGCACCACTGAACTGCGAGGTGCATAGTTTAATCTTCAGTTCTTCACTGTCATCTTCACGTTGCAAGATGGAGGATAAACACCAAAGACAACTTGCTAATTGCTAGTAGAAACAGAGCAAGGAAATGGAGCTCATCTTGGTACACACACACACACAGGGCCCCCACTAGGTTCTTATATAAACATGTGCGCCCTTGACGAAATTTGAAGACGACCACGACCAGAATTAATATACATTCAGCCCCTGGGCAAGGAGGTGATTGATACTTTGTGTCCCAGCCATACTCCAAAAAGGAAGCTCCTCACTAGCGAGCAACAGTGCTGTAACTACGCTAGGTGGTTTACCGTCAAACACACAGCGATTGCGAAGATTCCACAAAGTCCAGGCCCCTAAGATGATGGAGCTGAGGCCTTTCTTGAAGTGATCATCCACAACACTTGAGCTTCTGCCCCACCAATCATCAAAGGCAATCTCATCAGAGTGGGGAGTGAGACTTTGCAAGCCGACCCGGCACAAAAGGAAGAACCAAAGTTCTCGTGCAAAGACACAAGTTGACATGAGGTGATTAATATTTTCTTCCTCTTGGTCACAGAGGGGGCAACAGGCTGGATGTGACAGCCCTTTTTGTGCTAACCGATCAGTTGTTCGGCACTTCTCATGGACCACCAGTCACATGAAAAAAAAACAAGGACTGAAAAGCACAGTACAATTTTTTTTTCTGGCTTTTGCTTAGAGATCGTCTTAATACCAGGCATATCCTAAGGAGAAAGAATCGTGTCCTTGAAGATTATAGTTGTGTTCTTTGCAGTAATGGCTGTGAAGAAACATGTTTACATTTGTTCTTCTCCTGTCAGTTTAGTCAAGACTGTTGGAGTGCTCTTGGCATTTACTGGGATCTTAATCTATAACCTCTAGACATGGTGATTGAAGCTCGAACCTCTTTTGGGCACAGCTTTTTCAGGGAACTAATGATTACAGCCTGCTGGACCATCTGGACAATGAGAAATAGTATTATTTTTGACAATGGCTCCTGCAACCTCAACCTTTGGAAAAGAATTTTCAGAGAAGAGCTTGGTTTGATTTGCATCAAATCCAAGGAAGTTACAAAGATGGCTCTAACTTCTTGGAGAGACAACTTTCTGTAATTTCGCTTTTCTTTTGGCCTGGTTGCCTTGTAAATTCTCCCCCTCCCCCCCCTGCCCTGTACATATCTTCTTCTCTGTTGTCTCTTTGACGCCCTTATATGAAAATGAAAAAAAAATAGGTAGGGGACTCCCCTGCTGTCTGTTTGAAAAAAAAGCACAGTACCCTGAAACAGGCTTTTGTAGGCGGACTTTGCTGAACATTGCCCACCACAATCTGGTTGTAGCACCACTTGGGACATGATCCCAAAGGTCCTGTCCAGCACCTTTGGTTGTAACTCCGCATAGTCACATGTGGCTCTGTAAACAGCTGCAAGCAATACATTTATCTGCTACCTACTTAGTCAAGTGATTTACACAGTACGATTGCTTTTGATGCTGAACACACTTGAGAAAAGTTGAAGTTTTTGTGGCTCCAGATTCCTATCTATACCTTTGCTAATTTGTTACTACTATTGTGACCACCACCAAAGCAAGTAGTTTGGTCATTGTTTTGTGTTCAGGGTCTAAAGTTTTCTAGATATATGTCTTATGATGTGCACTTTCTTCTACAGGTTGCTGAAAAGGTTGGATTTTGAAGAGATGAAATTCAGTTTGTATTTTCTTGGTTACGAGGTATAAGTTTCCATGGACTTGTGAAACTATGCATCACCTGAAAATAGAATTTACACAATCCTGATTCTTAAGTATTTATGGGGGTGTTTGGCGTCAAAAGAAGCAGCTGCTGCTTCTGCAGCTGTTGCCTTTTGCTCTCTCACAAATAACTGTAGCAGCAGCTGCTTTTTTCCACAGCCAAACGCCCCCATTTTTGGCATGTGGTGCCACACCTTCGGTCTCTTCTCCCGTTCTCCGGCAGTCCGGCTGAGAATGCCAAACAGGTCGTATGTAAATTTAATCTACTGTGTGCTGTAGGATGTGACCTCAGCCCCTGACGATCATATCAAGCGGACTGAATGGACTTTTGGGCAAAAAGCTACTCTTGAGCTCACCCAGTGCGTCTTGTTACCCTGTATCTTTGTGAGATAACCTTCTTTAATAGCTTGAATGGTGACCAGCAAATTGATTAACACTTGGTATCTGTAGCAACTGGGGCACTGAAAATGATCCTGAATTCAGAGGTTACCATAATGGGAACTCAGACCCTCGTGGTTTTGGTATGTGCTTTGACCATCCATGTTTAATTGAAATGACTGACAGTTGTTGTTTCTGAAATCATAGGCATAGTTTCAGTGCTCTAAGATTAATATAATTGTGAATCACATAGTGCTCTAACACTTGTATTTGCTCATTTTTGTTCATTCAGGTCATATTGGAGTAACTGTGGATGATGTCCACAAGGCATGTGAACGCTTTGAACGTCTTGGGGTTGAGTTTGTGAAGAAACCTGATGATGGTAAGTGATTGCTTTGTAGTGTTACTCAAACAAGAAAAATAAATAGTTAAATGCATCTTTCTGTAAGATTTGCAGGGTTATGGTGTAACTGAAATATGACTAGTACTGATGTACAATAGATTGCCCAAAGTAGACCCGTGGTGTTTATTTGAGTCATAGCTTTACCCTGGCAGTATACAAACTTTGTATTTGTGCTGTCCACCATATGCATCTGTAGGACCATGTTTATACTTTATAGTCGTTACAAACCTCTGTCTAACTCTGCAAGAAATTTGAGAAGGGGCCAGTTCAGCAGTTTATGTTAGTATGGTGAAGCCTATGGTTGCATTGGAACAATTTGCTGATGTACGCATTGAAAGCTCTGCTTTCTTAATCATGAAGGACATGCTCTTTGGCTTATGGTTGATAATGTCACCTGCATATTACCTTCAATCTAGTCGTGACACCCCATTTACATTCTTATCTCTGTAGCACATAGCCCTGCGATTTGACAGATGGTCTTTCGCTGCAGGAAAAATCAAAGGCATCGCCTTCATCAAAGATCCTGACGGTTACTGGATCGAAATCTTTGACCACACCATTGGGACGGTGACTTCTTCAGCATCATAAAGTGCTGTTCTTCACATATTTAGGAGGCATGTCCAGATTCTTTATACCTGTCATTATGAACTATAGTCGATTCACAAGCACATACAACTCTGGGCATAGGAGCTTCTTTTGATATGGGTGTCTGAAGTCTGGAATCAAATTAAGGGCTAGAATCTGCTTACTCCTTGGATCTTGTTGCAATAATAATATGCGAACTATGTTGAGGAATGAACAATAATGTCGGAAATAAAATAATTTCGGTTAATTTCAAGTTTTTGTTGTTTGTTTGCATATAGGCAGCTGTGAAATGTTGGATAAAATGCAAACAGGTGGTAAGGAACATGTTAGCAGGGGTTATGTTAATAAAAAGTTATGAGTTATGAGCTATGCAAAAACTGTTTTGAGTTATAGGTTATGAAAAACGGTAAGCTGTTGAGTTAAAATAAATATGCATTTGAGAATTAAAGGCTCAAAGCACCATGTTCAAGGGGAATGCTGATATTTTTGGATGAAATTTGATCAGTGTATGTTCAAATTGTATATACTGCACTGCGGCATGACGATGCATTATTTCCCTAGATCAAAGACTAAATTACAAGATTCGAAATAGCGGATATCCATAAGCTATAAAGATATGTGTTTATTTAATTAGTAGGTTTATAGAAAATTTGAAAAATTGTTAATTAGATTAACTATAAAAGAATTGGGAAATAAGAACATATCTAAATATCCATTATTTCGTAATCATTCGATCGAATAATATTTCATAGCTCTAATCAATATTTAATATTCATTTGAAGCAACTAAATAGTTATCATGTATCATTACGTCAATTATCAGTTATTAAGTAAAGAAGTACAATGGTGATTTTCTCGATTAGGATTAGCGGCGCTTAAAAGAAGCTTGTATAACAAAAAAAGCTTGTGGTTGAATTAAATTGCGCTAATGCTCTGGTGGATGCCGTGTTCCCAGGTGAATCTCTCCCATGTGTTTTGATTTTGAGTAATTGATGAAACTTACCTAGGTACTAACCTTGAATCTTTAAGTGTGAATCATAAGATAGGTTGGTACATGCCATGTGATGGAGCAAGGTGAATCAAGTGAGGATGACACAAGCTCTAGCATGGTGAAGGAGATGAAAAGGAAAATGGTGTCAATGCAAAGGTGATATAGGACCCATTTTCGGTTTGGTGATCAAGACATCATAGATCAAGACATCATAGAGGATGTGATCACATTTAGGATAGATAGTCGTACTACCAAGGAGGAAGCTCTTGCTAATGATTACGGTTATCATGTGCTAATAGGTTCATATGCATTACATTAAAATCAATTGAACCAAGTGAAACAACCAACTAATTCCAAATAAAATGTGAACTAAAAGCTAACACTGTGAGCAGCAGTCCGGACGTGGTTTGAGGTCCGGACGCAGAGCTCCGGACTTTGGGTCCGGAGGCTGGCGCTCTCTGTTTCTCTCTGGATGAGGAGACCGGACACATGTGATGGTCCGGATGAAGGCTCTGGACTCGCGTCCGGAGGTGCTGCTAGCTCTCGGGAGCTCTCGGGTGTGCTCGGGAGCTCGGAAATTTATTTCCAGTCACTGGAGGCGTTGGTCCGGACCTGCAATGTTGAGTGCGTTCGGAGCCACGTGGCGAGCTCTGGCGCGAGCGGGAAAGAAGCCGTTTGAATCGGCAGGTGACCAGACACAGACGCGTTGGTCCGGACAACGCAGTGCGCGCGATCGGAGGTCGCGTCCGGAGGTCGCGTCCGGAGGTCTGAGCAAAGGCTCTGTCTATGCTGTGTGGGGGCATCCGGACGCTGTTGATGGTCCAGACCCCACACTGTTCCTTGCGTCCGGAGGTGACGCAGAAAGCGTTTTTTTGTGGGAAACGGCTAGTTGTGAGTGGAGGTTATATAAGGTGGTATGGCCAGCCCTTTAGGGCACTTCTTGCACATTCTAATCACTCGCACACTTGTGCTCATTTGTGAGAAGCCCCGCCACTCATCCTCTCAACATATTTGACATATTCATGAGAGATTGAGTGAATCCAAGTGCATTTCTCTTTGATTGCATTCTAGTGGCACTTGGTGATCGTCGTCATCGTGGAGCTCTTGTTATTTTTGGAGGTTGCCACCTCCTAGACGGCTTGGTGCGACGAGGATCGTTGAGCGAAGGAAGGTGATTGTCTCTGGCTCCGATCGGTGGATTGTGAGGGGTTCTTGAACCTACCCGCGGGAGTTCGCGAAAGGTATCTCTAGTGGATTGCTCGTAGCTTGGGGATCCCCATCTTGTGTTGGTTGTGCGGCACCCGGTGACGGGTTTGACTTGGATTGCTAATTAGCGCGTGAACCTCCAAGTGGGTGTATCGCTACAACGAGGACTAGCTTGTTGACAAACAAGTGAACCTCGGTAAAAAATCTTGTGTCACATTGTCTCTACCGAGGATTCTTATTGTGATTGGTTATCTATTGGCTCATCTCTTCGTGGTGGTATAACCCTCCTAACTCTAGCTTTGCATTACATTCTTTCATTCTTGCAAAGTAGAGTAAAGTAGCTCTTTAGCTTGTGTAGTCTTGTTTAGAGCTTTCTAGGTTTCTAGTCAAGTTGTGTGCTTTAGTAGTTATCTTGCTAGTGACTAGAATTGGTAGATGTCTTTCCTAACCGTAGAGCTAGAGCAAACTTGCTTTACGCCGTGTTTTATTCTAACAAGTTTTCTTAAGTGTTGTTGTAGAATTTTTAATAGGCTATTCACCCCCCTCTAGCCATTCCTAGACCTTTCAAGTGGTATCAAAGCTAGTACGTCATTTACAAAGGCTTAACATCCCACGGTGTTGAAATGTCTCATATCAACAACACCAAGAGGGCACCTAAGTTCGATGACACCAATTATAGCTATTGGAAGGCCTTGATGACCACCTATCTTAAATCAATCAACCAGAAGATATGGTTGGTGGTCGACAAGAAGTTTGAGGTGGTAAATGAAGAGGCACCCACCGCGACCGAAGAGGAGAAGCTCCAAAACAATGATATTGCCTTGAGTGCAATACATGAGGCAATCTCCAAGGAAGTCATTGAGCAAATCAAAAACTTGGAGAGTGCTCATGAGTCTTGGAAGAAGCTAGAAGAGTCATATGAAGGGACTCAATCCATGAAGGGAGCAAAGGCCTATATCTTGAAGGAGAAGTGTGATAGAATCTCTTAAGAACATGGCCCACTTGTCAGGATTATTGTCCATCCAACTTTAGTCCCAACAAATGATCCAAGTTTTAAAAGATTTGTCAGGTGTCGTCGGCTTAAACCGAGTCATCCACCTCTTTTCGAGCAGGATCCACATTAAGACATTGGTAGAAGTGAACTTGTAATAAATTACATTTTAGAGGTTTACACAGATAGCGGAAGTCTTATGAAGTTATATTACAAACTATAATTTTGAAACATAACTTAAGTGTCATTACTACATCAAGCTAGTGGTAAACACTATAAGGAATCAAACCAGGAACTCTGCCCAAGAGTCACAAGGACTGATCTTCAACGACAACCACGGTTATACAACATGAAGTTGTAACTACCGCACTAGGAACTTCATCTTCAACAAGGGTTAACAAACCCTGAGTACAGGAGTACTCAACAAGATTTACCCGATAAATGAAATGTGGTGAATATATAACAGTATGCAAGTCATAGGATTCAAGGTGGGGTTTTGCAAGAATCAATTATTTTGCAGAAATGAGCATTTATAAAAGCATTTAAATTCATTTCATTTCTCATAAACAGTTACTCAAGTACCGATCTGAATTTATGATCGATAACGAGGCAATAAAAATCTCCAAAAAGGAAACATCATATATCCAGTTTAAGTTTCATTAACTACGTTGAAGAAGAAAGAGTCGAGTCTCCATAACCGAGGAGCACAATGATTCGAATCGATTAAACCCAGCTGGGAATTCCCAATCACACGCCATATGCAGCACTAAAGCACACATATAACTACCTTTCCCTAGATCTTCCAGCCAAGACCGGGGTTCCGCTACCCGAGAGCACAGTACACCTCCATCCAGTTCCTCGAACTTGGAGGGTACACACTACTCTCGCCATCTCTCCACTCCCAGTGCGGATTAACCGTTCTTAAGACTGGAATAGTCAAAGCTTCCTGGAGTATGTGATTAGTACTCCAAATTCTTGCTTAATGTCAAGATCAACGGACGGTCCCTAATGACACAGGCGGAGAGAACCCGCTCACCAGTCACCACTGGTGGCTCCCAAACACCTTGTCCGCCCGGTCCCGATTATTACTTCCAACAAACCATTCCTTTATCAAAAGTGCATAACCAATTGCCGCAACAATCAAGTTATCACGTATTCTCGCAGATGACAGGAAATCATCTGACTCTATCGGTCTAAGCATTGCTAAGCAGCATAAAGTATCATTCGTATTTTTAAAATGGCATCAAGGTATAGGAATAAATAATTCAAGGTAAAGTCTATGCATCAAGTAGGAATTTATTTGAATAGTAACCATGCAATAATTAACCATAGGTGTATTTAAAGAAAAACTTTGAAATATAAGGTATGGTTTGAATGCACCGGGGCTTGCCTTTGATTGCAGAATGAACTAACTCTGATTCAGTTTCACACTATAGAAATCCAATCTTGGAGAGTTGATCACTCATATCAAAGATATGATGGATCCCTCCATCAAAGAGATATCTACACGATGTTAATGATATGCTAAAGATGATGCTTGAATGTAAACATGATGCTTAACAAACACCAAAGCATAAGGCTAAGTGATGACTAATCAAAGTTAATTAGCTTGAGTACAACTTTCCTTCACTAAGAAAAGTAAAACTAGTTCTTTAAACAATTAACTAAGCTTTAATTAATTAACTAATTAAGTTAATAATTATGTCAAAAGCACTAACACTCAATCATCACATCAAATGACATGTTCATATCTTTGTTTGTCACTGAAATCCTATAGTAATTAAGGTTTCTAATGACTTCATTAATTATTTAGTAATTTACTAAATAATTAAGTTTTAAAAGTTTGTCCAATGGACCTCAAACTTTTTGTACAGCAAAGTACAGTTACATATATGTTGTATAATAAAGTTCATAATTTTTGGAATTATAAACAAAGCATGAAATTTTTTTGAAAATGGCTTTTCTAGTTAAAGTAGACATTTTTACAGAATTAAAAATGTACTGGACAGTAATATATTATATTTTTATTAGATAATACACATATCATAGAGCATACAGAATTTATTTCAGAATTTTAGGTACTGCACAAAAAGTAGAGCTAAAATAACAAAAACAGGTACTATTCACTTTCAGAAAATAGAAAAGAGCACAATTGCCTTTTTCAGAAAATAGCAAAGCACCGGCTCCACCTCGCTGGCGACCTTACTGGGCGCGGCCAGCTCGCCGGCGACGACCTTTCAGGCTCAAACGAGCTCACAGAGTCAACCACGATCACCACCCGCACCTACTACACTACTAGGACGAATCAAAAAGCTCCCAGAGGCACGGCGACGACGGCCATGGCGGAAGCAGAACGCCGCCGTGCATGGACTCGGCGATATAGCTCACCGGAGCCACAACCAAGCACCAAGGCACCCTCAGAACCTCACTGCGATGCTATCCCACCGATCAATTGAAAGAAATCGACACCAGAAGATGACTATGCCGGACACCGACGCGATGGCGGCGGAAACTCGTCGGTCCGACGTGGTCCGACTCATTCAGATGGAATTGGCTTTAACCAAGTGGTCAAGGAGTATCAGGAGCTCACCGCGGTGCCGAGGCGCACGCTAATCGAAGCCTAGGGTGGATGGGTGAAGCTGCCGACGACGACAGTGCAGACGGCGGCGGTGGAAAGCTCTGCACAACACCGTTCCATGTGCTAGAGACAGCCAAACAAAAATCCAAGAGCTGAAGCTGCCGGAGCTGAAGAAGAAGACGTCACGCCGGCCAAAATAGCGGATGCGAAGTTCGACAAAGCGGCGCTGGAGATAGAGGAGACCAAGGCGAACACTACAGTGTGCTTAGATGAAGATGGAGGTGCTCGGTTTCATCAATGGAGCTCGTCGGAGTCGCGCCTGTGCGCGGCGGCGCGAACAGAGGAAGAAGACGAGCTCCGACCGGGCACTGGGGTATTTATAGAGGGCAAAGGAGGAGTGGATAAGGATCAAGGCGTCCACGCGAAGGTCGTAGACGCAACCATAGACGACTAGAAGCTCGGAGAAGGACGGTGGAGGTCGGCGACGGCAAGCTTCTAGGCGTCGAACGCCATGGGTGCAAGACAGCTGCCCTCGTGGCACTGTTCAACCAATTTACAGAACTGCCACTCGTTTCATTTTGCAAAAAGGACCCCCTTACAAGCAGTTTCAGGAAAAGGTGTGGAACATCAAAGTTGCTCAAAATTTAAAAATCTACAACTTTGTCAATACAAACATTTTCAGATTCGGCTTAGTTTTCAAAATGAAAATTTTAATTTGAAAACAAGTTTAAAAAGAATTACCCCTTTTAACATAACTTTAGATTTTTGAATATAAGTTGAAAATATCCAAAAAATAACTTTTGCTAGATTAATTCAGATCTATAACTTTGCTTTAACAAGCATATGCAAATTATTATTAGTTTTTGAAATTCATATTTGGGGGTACTATTTAACCCCTTCTAATTAGGGTTTCTGGAAATTAGTTTTTAAACAAAGAAATATTAAATATAACACAAGCATACACAAACTAAATTAAGCACAATCAAATAAACTTGTTTTAGTTTTGTGCATGACAAGGTTCTCAAATCATATAAATGATGCTTAATGCATATGATGACATGCCATATTTTATTATTAAACATCAGGGATGTTACAAGAAGTTTGCAAGCTTCAAGATGAAGGGAGATGACATGCCGGAAATGTTCAATAGGCTTGAGGTGCTTGTCAATTACCTCAAGTCACTTGGAGAGAAGGTGGAGAACAAGAATTTCTCATTCAAGTTCTTGAAAAGTCTTCCCTCAAGATTTGAGATGCTAGTCACTCTATTGGTGAGAAGTGGATTGGACACAATGACACCAAACCAAGTTCTTGGTGAGGTGATTACCGATGGCACCTTTAGAGAAGACAAGGAAAAGATTAGAGAGAACAAGGAAAAGAAGGATGAGAAGAAGGAAGACAAGAAGAAGAGTGTGGCATTCAAAGCCACATCATCATCTAAGGGCAAAGCTAAACATGATGAATCAAGCAATGATGAATGCTCAAGCAATAGTGATGAAGATGATGAAGAACAAATGGTCCTATTTGTCAAGAAATTTGGCAAGTTCATGAAGAAGAAGGGCTATAGAGCTAGAAGGAAGAAGAACTCCTTCAAGAGCAAGAACAATGACAAGAGGTGTTTCAAATGCAATAGCAAGGATCACTTCATTTCGGATTGCCCTCTTCATAGTGACAATGAATATGAAAAGAAGGGAGAGAAGAAAAAAAGAAAGAGAGCAAGATGTTCCTCAAGAAGAGCAAGAAATGAGGCTCATATGTTGTCACATGGGATAGTCATTCAAGTGATGATGATGACTGAAGTGATGATGAGAGAAGATCAAGCAAGAAGAAAGCTCTTGCAAGCATTGCTATGAAGAACAAGATCTCTTTCTTTGACACTCCATCTACATGCTTCATGGCTCAGCCTACTAAGGTACAATCCGATGATGAGAGTGACTCTAGTGATGATGAACCCACTAAAGATGAACTAATTCAGATGTTGGAAGATGCTAAGACTCACTTTGACATCAAGAGAAAGGAGTGCAAAGTATTGTGGAAAGAGCTCCAAGCTCTCAAGCAATCCTTTGATGAGCTCAATCTTTCTCATGAGAGGCTAGAGGTAGCCCATGAGAAGCTTGTCAAAGCTCACTCTAAGCTTGAAAAGGCTCACTCATCTCTTGTTGAGCAAAAGGAGAAAGAGCATGTTCCAACAAGTAACATGGGAATTACTTGTGATATAATCAATGAATCATTCTATGAACCCATCATCATCACCCCAACTAACCCTTCTTGTAGCACATCTAACTCTACCTCTTCTACTAGTGATGACTTCACTTGTGATGCTTCACTAATGGTTGAGAATGAGACCCTTAAGAAGGAGCTTGGTAAGCTCACTCTAGCATTAGGCAATGCCTATGGTGGAGACGCTCGCTTGCTTAAGTGCTTGGGTAGCCAAAGGTTCTCCCTTTGCAAAGAGGGACTTGGCTATACCCCCAAGAGAGGCAAGGCGGCCTTTGCAACTCCAAAGCCTCGCTTTGTGAAGAGCAATGGTCGGTTTTGCTCTAGTTGCAAGCAAGTAGGGCATGATGAGCAATATTGCAAACTAAACCAAAGCAAGATTTACACATGCATCTATTCTCTTTGATTCTAGTTATATGCTTACCAAGGGCAAGAAAGGTGTGATAGCTAGGTACATGGGTACACCCAATGAGAGCTCAAAGAAGAAAGCTATTTGGGTACCTAAGTCCTTAGTCACTAACTTTGAAGGACCCAACAAGTATGGGTATCTAAGAAGAATTGAATTGTTTTGTAGGTCAATTATAAAGCCGGAGGGAGGCATTGGGTGCTTGATAGTGGGTGCACTCAACATATGACCGGATATTCAAGAATGTTCAACTCTATCAAGCAAAATGATTGCAATGGGATTGAATATATCAAATTTGGTGACAATGGCAAAAGCAAAGTCAAAGGGCTTGGTAAGATTGCTATATCCAATGACATGAGCATATCAAATGTGTTGCTAGTAGAGAGCTTGAACTTCAACTTGCTATCCGTAGCTCAACTTTGTGATCTTGGTTTCAAATGCATCTTTGGAGTTGATGATGTAGAGATCATAAGTGTAGATGGATCTAACTTGATATTCAAAGGATTTAGATATGAGAATCTATACCTAGTTGATTTCAATGCTAGTGAAACCCAATTGTCAACTTGCTTGCTATACAAATCTAGCATGGGTTGGTTATGACATAGAAGACTTGGTCATGTTGGAATGAGACAACTAAATAAGCTTGTGAAGCATGATCTAGTTAGAGACTTGAAAGATGTGTCTTTGAGAAAGATAAGCTATGTAGCTCTTGTCAAGCCGACAAACAAGTTGGAAATACTCACCCTAGTAAAAGTATGATGAGTACATGCAAACCTTTTGAGCTCTTGCATATGGACTTGTTTGGACCAACCGCATATACAAGTATTGGTGGAAACAAGTATGGCTTTGTGATAGTTGATGATTTCACTAGATATACATGGGTATTCTTTCTTAGTGACAAGAGTGAAACATTTGATACATTCAAGATCTTTGTTAAGAGATGCCAAAATGAATTTGAAACAACTATCAAGAGAGTAAGAAGTGACAATGGTAGTGAGTTCAAAAATACAAGAGTTGATGAGCTATGTGATGAATATGGAATCAAACATCAATTCTCGGCCAAGTATACTCCTAAATAAAATGGACTTGTTGAGAGAAAGAATAGGACACTCATTGATATGACAAGATCTATGCTTAGTGAATACAATGTGAGTGATTCTTTTTGGGCCAAAGCTATCAACATGGATTGCTATTATAGCAACCGGCTCTATTGTCACAAGATGCTTGAGAAGACACCTTATGAGCTATTGAAAGGAAGAAAGGCAAATATTGCATACTTTAGAGTATTTGGATGCAAATTCTATATCTTGAAGAAAGGTGCAAGATTGATCAAATTTGAGAAGAAATGTGATGAAGGTTTCCTACTTGGCTACTCAACTACAAGCAAAGCATATAGAGTATGGAATCTTACACATGGCATAGTTGAAGAGGTACATGATGTGGAGTTTGATGAAACAAATGGATCTCAAGAAGAGAATACCAACCATGATGATGTGAGAGGTGAACCATTGGCAAATGCAATGAAGAGCATGGATATTGGGGACATTAGGCTGAAGCAAGTGGATGATGAGTAAGATATTGAATATCAAGTGAATCCTTCATCCAATGTGCAACTCAATGAAAATCAAGCTAGTTCATCCTCTCCAACTCAAGATCAACAAGATGGTTCATCATCTCTACCCAATGATCAACCAAGTACAAGAAATCAACTTCCAATACTCCAACCCACATCTATTGCAAAGGATCATCCTTTGGATCATATCATTGGAGATATCACTATTGGTGTACAAACAAGATCAAGATTGACTTCATTTTGTGAACACTATTCTTTTGTGTCATCTATTGAGCCAACCAAGATTTAAGAGGCTTTTCAAGATATTGATTGGGTAAATGCTATGCATGAAGAGCTCAACAACTTCACAAGAAATCAAGTTTGGGAATTAGTTGAGAGACCAAAGAACCACAATGTCATTGGCACTAGATGGGTCTTTCGCAACAAGCAAGATCAAGATGGAATAGTGGTGAGAAACAAAGCAGGACTAGTTGCACAAGGTTACACTCAAGTAGAGGGTCTTGACTTTGGAGAAACATATGCATCGGTGGCAACGCTAGAAGCAATAAGTATTCTATTGGCTTATGCTTGTGCTCACAACATCAAGCTCTATCAAATGGATGTGAAGAGTGCATTTCTTAATGGGTACATCAATGAATTAGTATTTGTTGAGCAACCACCCGGTTTTGAAGATGACAAGAAACCCAACCATGTGTATAAGCTAAGGAAGGCATTATATGGCTTGAAGCAAGCTCCTAGAGCATGGTATGAGAGGTTGAGAGATTTTCTCCTCTCTAAGGGATTCATTATGGGCAAGGTTGATACTACTCTATTCACCAAGAAGATTGGGAAGGACTTGTTTGTGTTGCAAATCTATGTGGATGACATTATCTTCGGGTCAACCAATCAAGAGTTTTGTGAAGAGTTTGGCAACATGATGGCCAAAGAGTTTGAGATGTCTATGCTTGGAGAACTTAGTTACTTCCTTGGTCTTCAAGTCAAACAATTGAAGAATGGGACATTTGTTAGTCAAGGCAAGTACATCAAGGACATGCTCAAGAAGTTTAATCTAGATGAAGCAAAGTCTATTAGTACACCAATGGGAACAAATGGAAATTTGGATAGTGATTCTAGTGGCAACATGGTAGATCAAAAGCTATATAGATCAATGATTGGTAGCTTGCTCTATGTGACCGCATCAAGACCGGATGTCATGTTTAGTGTATGCATGTGTGGAAGATTTCAAGCTTCTCCAAGAGAGGGTCATTTGAAAGCCACAAAGAGGATATTGAGATATTTGAAGCATACACCTAATGTTGGGTTGTGGTATCCTAAAGGATCAAACTTTGAGTTACTTGGATACTCCGACTCGGACTATGCGGGTTGCAAGATAGAAAGGAAAAGCACATCAAGCACTTGTCAATTGCTTGGAAGATCACTAGTCTCATGGTCATCAAAGAAGCAAAATAGTGTGACACTCTCTACCACCGAAACCGAATATATTAGTACGGGGAGTTGTTGTGCACAAATCCTATGGATGAGAGCTACTTTGAATAATTTTGGAGTCAAATTCAAGCAAGTGCCTTTGCTATGTGACAATGAAAGTGCAATCAAGCTCACCAACAATCCGGTTCAACACTCAAGAACAAAGCATATTAATGTCCGCCACCATTTCATTAGAGATCATCAATTGAAAGGGGACATTTCTATCACAAGTGTTGGCACCAAAGATCAATTGGCCGACATCTTTACCAAGCCACTAGATGAAAAGAGGTTTTGCAAGCTAAGGAATGAGTTGAACATACTTGATTTCTCCAACATGAGTTGATGCACCCCCACTTATATGACATGCCTCTACTCCAACAATGCAAGGTAAAAGTTGATATGAGAGCATTCATGCATACCTTGTTAGGACTTGTGTAGAGCATATAGACATAACTCATGCTTCTAGGCTCATTCATGAAAACCCAAATATATTTGATGCTTATATGGTACCACTATACCTGTTGGGAGTATGCCCTAGAGGTAATCATAGAGCTGATGTATTCCTTGTATCCATGACATGTTATGAATATCCATTAAAGGCAACTTGTATCGGTTAGCAACTATGTGAATTGCTTGTGAAACTCTTTTACTTGTATGGTTATTATAAAAGTTGTCCCTGATCGCAGTTCATGCAAGAATGCACATGAATATTAGATCAAGACATTATTAGTTGATGAATATGTTTCACAAGTCATGCACATGAGATGTCAAGCTAATAATGTGGGCACATGTATAACATGGGACTGGACTGACCCAACATGAGATTGTCTCTATACACATCGTGTGTTATGTCCTTAGACCTGAGATTGTCGTATGTACTCAAGATGTGAAACGACCTACCCTAAGACTACCAAACGCTACTCTGTGACTGGGTAGTTATAAAGGTGGCTTTCGGGTTTGTCGGGAAACATGCTGTGAGACATGGTCAATCAAGATGGAATTTGCCACTCTTCTTATGAGAGAGATATCACTGGATCACTCAAATGATTAGATCATGAAATGCATGGCCGTGCTTGGGTTAAGTGTTAACCCACGAGTTGAACCAAATATCATGAGGCAAAGGAATAACATGTATATCGTATTGTGGTGGTTGGTCTGATATGATCATAGCATATGCATAGGAGTTGACACGCCTTGCTAGAGGCCGCTATCAACTATTGGTCGAGTAAGAGTACTTGAGCCATGTCTATGTGTGCGTGAGCCCATAGGGTCGCACGCTTAAGGGGCTGGAAGCCTAATTCGGGTTGGACCCGAATTAGACTAGGTTTAGGGTTACTAATGGGCCTCCAACGTGGGAGCTCATTAGGACGCCTATATAAGAAAGGGGTGGGTGTGGGGCGAGATAATCCACGCCTTTTGGCAGCCGTCGTCGCCCTCCCTACGCTCGTGCCTAGTACTCCTCTCAGACCTAGCAGTCCGGAGGCGTAATGCTTTCTCCCTGCACGTGTGGGATACCTCGGAGGTGTTGCATCTGCGGCACAAGGTCAGAGTAGGTCAGAGGAGCTTGGAACCGGGTCGGAGCTGGTCAGAGGAGCTCCGACGAACCGTACGTGACTGCTGTTCGGAGGTGATCGGCAACTGGTCGGAGCTGATCGGGGACTTGCTCGGACGATACGTACGTGGTCGGACGTGATGGACGACCACGCAACTGCACGACACTGCTACGACGCGAACGACTACGTCGAGTTGCTTCCGCTGCACCTGCGCGTCTAGTGGTAACCCCGTGATCTATAACTAGCACTAGTTCCTGGTTTATGGGGTAGAACGTTTTTTGTTTTCCGGCTAGCGTAGCAACCTCATAACCCTTCAATAGCTTCTATGAGTTGATATGATCTAGTGGTGGCATATGACATGTTGATGTGCTTGCAATCCTAGTGTTTGATCTATGTCTATGAATCTAAAATGTTTAATTTAACATGGTCAAGATAACCATCTTAGCATGTGTGAAGAAGCTTGTCCATTGTTTAAACCGAGTTAAATATTTTGGACAAGTAGTCTAGATCAAACCAAAGTTGAAAACAATCTTTCACCCTATCTCACACTAAGGGGGGAGTAAAACTTGAATATCTATAATTGGTCCCACCTTTTTGTGTCAAATTGGATGACAAAGGGGGGGATTTGTGAAAAGATATAAAAGTTAACCAAAAGGGGAGATATGCTTAAGGGGGAGAAATTGAAAGATAAAGGGAAGAAAATGAAAAATCAATTTTGAAAAGAACATACAAATAGGGGGAGCAAGCTCATGAACACTTTGTTGCATTTGAATGCTTGCATCCTCATATGTATTGTTGCACAAGTACTTTAAAATTCAATTTTCATGCTTGTGTGGTGATTTCTAGTAATCCAAAATGAAAGATGATTGATCAACTAGCATGCATAGGTTGATTAGCTTTAATCCATGTAATTTCAAGTGATATCAAGAAACCTTGCTCTTAATATTGATCTCACGAGGTTTTCTAGTTGTTGAATTTTCAAGTGGTGTCTAGCTAATCATGGTGCTAAGGGTGATTCTAAATTTCGCACTCCGATGGTATCACGCTTCAAAGATCTATTCTATATACCTTAGCATCATTTGGTAACTATTTACTCTCCCACATTGCCTATCTATGCATATGTGCTGTTGAACAAAAAGCGTCAGAATCTGCGAACACCTCGGGCTTATACCCGAAATTCGATATCCGAGGGTGTGCCAGTCGATTTGATCAGTTAATCGACAAGGACGATAACTAGAACAAAAATCTGAACAGGGCAACGGCGATTGCGCCCGATGCCAAGACTCAACTTGATCAATATAACTAAGCAGAGCTGAACGAGACAACATCGATGTGCCCGGATGTCAAAGCTCAGAGGTACTCCCACACGGAACTTGCAAGGGTTTGACGGAGATCAAGGTGATGCAGCCCGTCGAAGCTTGAAGAACTCGTAGATAAACTAAGACTAATGCAATAAAGGGTAAATTGCGATAAAAGTAGAATAAGAGTAAATTGATTTGATTTTTTATTGAATTCCTCTTACACGCAGCCCTTGGGCACATATTTATACTCCCGCATGGAGAGTTGTACAGAGACACGACTTGTACCTTTCCAAAACAAAAGTCCTAACTTAAAGGAAACTGACTCGCGCAGGAGTCGGATCCGAATAACAATATTATTTTTCCTAAACAAACACGCCTATTTTAAAGGAAAACAAACGACTCGTGCAAGAGTCGGACTCAAACTACCATAATAATACTGGTATAAAGTCTCCATTTCCTTTTCTTCGCTTCGATAAAACTTTCCTCGGTGCCGCTTA